>JARQOD010002138.1:0-82931 GCA_033576555.1 Oophaga sylvatica
TTGATATTTGTCAATTGACAGCCCAATTTAACCTGGCCTAAGTCACCTTTCAATAGCAAGGTGGCTTTAACCCCATTTAACCCATTCCCACCGCTACAGGGCAATGGGAAAGACGGGCAAATTGCCGAAAGGGCGAAATCTAATTTTTAAAATTTGTCTTTCCTGGGTTTGGGGGCAGATGTTAGAGCCGGGGGGGGGCAAAAAATAATGGTCCCTTCTGGCATTATTATTGCCCCCCTCCTGGCTTTGTCTGTTGGTTGCGAAAATAGGGCGGGAGCCCCAAGCATTTTTTTTTCAAATTTACACCTCATATACTAATACATTATTGAATTTGTGACACATATAAAAATTTTATATTTTATTTGTATTTATACCTTCACAATGTAATAGCCCTAATTCATTGCCGGCTTTTGTGAAATGCAAAACCCCCCGAAAGAAATGAATTGGTGTCTAGGGTTAACCAAGTCTTTTCATGTCCTTTGCTTTTAATTTGCACAAACAATTAAATCGACTATTTCAAAATTCCACCTTAGGGGTTAATTAAAGGTGTAAATTCGTAGCAAAAAAGTCGTTTTTTTTTACAACGAATTACACCTTTTAAAAATTAACCCCCTACAGGTTGAAATTTTGCACACATAGTCTGATTTAATTGTTTGTGCAAATTAGTAGAAAGGACATGAAAAGACATGGTTAACCTATGTACACCAAGTTCATTTCGTCGGGGGGCCCCCGACATGAAAGCACTTGGGTACATAGGGTTAACCTGTCTTTTCTGTCCTTTTTCTATCTAATTTCACAAACAATTAATCAGACTATGTGTCAAAATTTCACACCTGTGGGGGTTAATTAAAGGGTAAATTCGAGCAAAAAAGTCCTTTTTTTAACAACGAATTTCACCCTTTAATTAACCCTACAGGTGTAAATTTTGCACACATAGTCTGATTTAATTGTTTTGTGCAAATTAGATAGCAAAGGACATGAAAAGACATGGTTAACCCTATGTACACCAATGTCATTTCATGTCGGGTGCTTCTGTCTTTTCACTGAAGCCGGCTTTACCCCGCAATTGAATCAAAGGATATTTTACTATGTAGAAGTGTATAAACTATACATATATTGTATATATATATGTCACAATGACATGTATATATATATATAGTATTCTATGTGTGTATATTTAGTGTTTACAAGGAAAGAATGGGGTTTTTTTTAGTTGCAATTTTTGTTCCATAGACTTACTGGGATCTTCCGGTATCGGTATCGGGTATCGCCGATATTTAGTGATATCGGCGATACCATTTCCGATTCCGATACTTTAGGATATCGGAAAGTATCGCTTCACTCTAGTAGTGACTCTTAAAAAAATGTAGTTGGGGACGCCTACACTCATAAAGGCTTTGCACACAGTGCAAAGCCAGGAAAATTGTTAATGAGGGTAATACAGTCATCCATAACCCTGAAGGCAACAACTTGTGTGCCTTAAAACATTTTAAAAGTGTAATTGATGTACTCCTACACTCATAAAGTTTTTTGCACAAAGTGCAAAGCCAAGAAAAATGTATAAGTAGAGTCATCCAATCATCCATAGACCCTGTCACCTCCAAGCACAAGTGTCAAGTTCAGCTAGAGAAAGTGTGGTCAAGTGACAGCATGGTCACAGGCAACAGGCTGCTAGGACAGTGTGAGCATGAAAAGAAAAGAAAAAATCAAAGATGCTATAGGATTTTACAGAATGAAAGGGTGAAGTGGTCAAAAATGATGTTGAGAAGGCTAGAACTTTAATTCCTATTTTGCAATCTGTTTCTTAAGAAAACAATTGTAACATCAACTGATTTTCAAGGGGGCCATCAAAGGAATAAAAGAATCCACACTAATATAAAAAGAGAGATGGCGAGGGAACACTTAGCTAATTTAAATTAATTTAAATCTCCTGGTAGGATGAATTACACACTAAGGGTACTGAAGGAGTTAGCAGAGGGAATTGCAGAACCACTAGCCAGAATCTTTGAAATATCCTGAACACAGGGGAAGTTTCAGAAGGATGCAGAAGGGCAAATGCTGTCCCTATCTTCAAAAAAGGAAAGAAAATGAAGCCAGAAATGCAGCCAGTGAGCCTACTTCTTTACCAGGAAAGATCTTTGAACAAATTATTAAACAGCATGTATGTGTTAGGGTCTGCGGAACGCACCAAATATAATGATGTAGGAGAGGTGCGTTCGCAGCCCGGGTCCACCGTGCAGGCGGAGCCTGCTGCTATTAAAATGGCGCAGAAGCGAACTCTGTTATCCCGCAGAGTCGCCAAAATAAACGCCGTAACGCGCTGTGGGCAATATGTGCGAACTCTGTTATTCCACAGAGCCGCTAGAAGGAGAGCCACAGCGCTATATGGCGATGTGTGGGGCGAACTCATTTAAACCACTAAAGTCCGCAAAGTAAACACGCTAGGGCGCTGTCTAGTTTGAAGCGAACCCTGTGTGTCACAAGCCGCTGAGACAAACTTCTGTGTCCTGTAGGCACCCAGTACACAGTTGACTGCTAAGCGAACATGGAAAGTGATCATGCGCCTAATGTCCTCGCGGAGTCACCCCAATCTATGGCGTCCGAACGCCAGGCCCTGAATACGGCAAAACCAAACTCCTCACCGGTTTATGCCGGTAATCTAAGGCATCTAAGACACCGACCCTGACCAGCTAGCATACCAAGCTCCTCATCGATTAGTCGGTATTGTAATGGCGTATTTCAGCCGCCCTAACCACACACACGCATGACCACACTGGCGCAAAGCATATAACGGTTATACTACGCACGGCCGTGCGGTAAGGACAGCCTTTTATAGCAGCATGAGAAAAAGAACCTTCCAGGAAGGACCAATGGAAGCTGCACAAGAACACAACAGCTATAGGACCTTCCTGAAGGACCAATAGGAGTGGCAAGCTGTATCTGAGCATGTGAACCCTGATCTCCAATGGAGATCTTGCCTTGGGCATGCTCAGATGAAGCAACAAAGGACTTAGTCCTAAAGAAGCTGCTCGCTGCTGACCAGGTACTGGCAACAATAGCAGAACCTGGAGAGGCAGCAGCAAGTCTCTGCACAGTATTAAACCGGGTGGAGACCTGGACCAACGTCTTTGCTGAGGCAGGCTCCACTGCGGCTGTAGATGGATGGGGGACCGCAGCAGGACTGGTTCGAGACTCCCCTTGAGCAGCAGTGGGAACTCGAACCCTAACATTACCCCCCATCCAGGGCCCCCCTCTTTGGGCCTCGCTGCGCTCAAAGGCGCAGAGCTGGCGGAGCGTGAACATGCCGGCAGGCCCCAGACCTATCCGCAGGCCCATAACCCCTCCAATCCACCAAATAAATTTTTTTGCCTCATACCACCTTGCACCCAACATGCGTTCACCTCATGATCGTCGGTAGATGAACCCGACATCCCGGCAGAAGACTCGGAAAACCGGGAAATGCCACAGTTTCAGAAGGGACACGTGAAAGGTGTCGGTGATACGAAGGCGAGCGGAAGGGCTAGGCGGTAAACCAGCGGTTCACCTGCTCAAGAACTTTAAAAAGGGACCCAAAAAAGCGAGGTGCCAACTTGGTGGACTCTACCGTACCTGTTGTATATCTCGAACTGTCCCCCACCTCTCCTCCTGTTCCCTCTTTGACCGTTTACAATCCGGCTTCCGACCACATCACTCAACTGAAACTGCCCTAAACTAAAGTCACTAACGACCTGCTAACCGCCAAGAACAAGCGCACTACTCTGTCCACCTTCCCTGGACCTGTCTTCTGCCTTCGACACCGTGGACCATTCCCTCCTGCTACAGATTCTCTCATCTCTTGGCATCACAGACTTGGCCCTATCCTGGATCTCATCATACCTAACAGACCGAACATTCAGTGTCTCCCTCTCACACACCACCCCTCACCTCGCCCCCTGTCTGTCGGTGTTCCTCAAGGCTCAGTCCTGGGACCCCTACTCTTATCTCCATCTATACCTTCGGCCTGGGACAGCTCATAGAATCCCACGGCTTGCAGTATCACCTCTACGCCGATGACACGCAGATCTACCTATCTGGACCTGACCTCACCTCCCTACTGACCAAAATCCACAGTGGCTGTCTGCTATCTCAGCCTTCTTTTCTGCTCGCTTTCTCAAACTGAACATGGACAAAACAGAATACATCATCTTTCCCCCACCTCATTCTTCCCCTCCACCAGACCTATCCATCAATGTCAATGGCTGCTCGCTTTCCCCAGTCCCGCATGCTCGGTGCCTTGGGGTGATCCTCGACTCTGCCCTCTCTTTCATACCACACATCCAAGCCCTCGCCAACCTCCTGCCGCCTCAAAATCAAAAATATTTCCCGGATCCGCTCATTCCTCAACATGAAACCACAAAAACACTAGTGCACGCCCTTATCATCTCCCGCCTCGACTACTGCAGCCTCCTACTGTCTGGCCTCCCCTCTAGCACTCTGGCACCACTCCAGTCCATCCTACACTCTGCTGCCCGACTAATCCACCTGTCTCCCGATATTCCCCAGTCCCCCCCTATGCCAGGCCCTTCACTGCTTCCTATTGCCCAGAGGCTTCAGTTCAAAACCCTAAACCATGACATACAAAGCCATCCACAACCTTTTCTCCTCCATACATCTGTGACATGGTCTCCCGCTACCTACCCACACGCAACCTTCGATCCTCTCAAGATCTCCTTCTCGACTCCCCCTCATCTTTTCTTCCCACAACCGCATACAAGACTTCTCCCGGGAGATCGGATCGGAATGGTATCGCCGATACCCAAAAAGTATCGACGATACCCGATACCGATACCGGAAATCCAATGCAAGTCTTTGGGACAAAAATATCGGAATTAAAAAAACCTCATTCTTGCCTTGTAGGTTAATTGTACATGAAGGAAAACAACAAAGAGTAATGTAGAATGTATTGGGGGAGGTGGAGAGACATTAAAGGCATAGATGTTTAACCCAATCAAATGGAATAGCAGGAATACTTTTTTTTTAAAGACGTTCGGATTGACAAAGAAATTGACTATGTTGTTAATCTTTTTTCTATTTTGGCACATATGTAATGTTTCACAGCTTCCATGATCTTCACCTTTTTTACTTATGCCACACTTTCTCCTTCATGATCTTCAGCAGCATCATTTTTTCATCAAATTATTCTTCATCTTCACCTTATTTATCTTCTTCTTAAACTTCTTGCTATTCATCTTTTTGTTAACATTACTCATATTCTTCTTATTCAACTATTATTCTTCTTCATGTTCAACTTCTTCATCTTCTTCCTATTCATCTTCTTCATCATATTCTTATTTGTGACACACATCCTGTAGTTGTAATCTGTAAAAGTTTGAAGATTTCATCCTTCCGTTCTTGCTGTCACAAAACATTTAAAATTACAACAGTATTTGTCCGCGTTCAGTTTAGCCTGCAGCAGCAGGCATTTTCCAGGGGCACCACGAGGGAGAACGGACTCACACCCCATACACAGCTTAGTCTTCTTCTGCTTATAATTTAGATCATATATTTTGCTCTGAATTTTGGTCTTATACTTAATGTTCTTCTGCTTTTTGTTCTTCTGCTTCTTGTTCTTCTGTCTCTTGTTCTGTATCTTGTAGTTTGTCTCAATCTTCTTTGTCCTGTTGGTGATCTTCTGGGTAGTGTTGAGCTATACGATACCGCAATATCGGGTATCGGCCGATATTAGCTCTATCGGCCTTCGATACTTAGTTCCGATATTTTTGTCTTATCGGATACCGGAATCGGATTGTCACTGTCACTGTCAGTGTCCGTCGGTCGGGTCTGTCAGGAGTCAGCGGCACTTACCTGGCAGAAGATCTCCGGCGGTCACGGGCTGGATGCTTCATGGCCGCCATCATCTTTCCCCGGCGGTCACATGCAGTTTCTCGCGATAACTGCAGTGACTGCTGGGTAATCCCGGCCGTAAAGCAGTCAGTCCGATGACGTCACCGCCGGGGAAGCAGGTAATCAGCTGTGCTGCGTTGCGATGACAGGCTCTGCCTGTCATTGCGATGTAGCAGAGCTTGGATCGTCGTGGGACTGTCGTTACTATGGACTGCGTCGGACAGGTGGTATACTGTTGGTTTGTTTTTTTTCTTTTTTACAGGAGATCGATGGCATCGCAGAATGAGTGTATAATAAAATTAATGAAACTGTGTTGTCTCTTTTATTTCATTAAAAGACTATTTTTCTTGCTTTGTCTTTTTTTTATACATTTAATAACTTTGAGATTAATAATGGATCGGTGTCTTATTGACACCTCTCCATTATTAACCGGGCTTATGTCACCGTGCAATCAACGGTGAAAATTAACCCCTTATTACCCCACTTGCCACCGCTACAGGGCAGTGGGAAGAGCCGGGTAAGTGCCACAATTGCACATCTTTTGATGCGCCAAATGTGGGCTGCTGTAGCCTGGTATTATCAGGCTGTTGAGGGCCAAAATCCATGGGCCTTGACAGCCCTTTTAATACCAGGCCGCAGCAGTCTGCATTTTACTTGGCTGGTTAACAAAAATAGGGGGACCCCTACGCAGTTTTTTTTTCGAGGGGATCCCCTATTTTTGTTAACCAGCCAAGCTAAGCAGACTGCTGTGGCCTGGTATTATCAGGCTAGCAAGGTCCATGGATATTGGATCCTTACCAGCCTGAAAAACCAGGCCTCAGCGGTCTGCTTCATCTGGCTGGTTAACAAAAATAGGGGGGACCCCACGCCAATTTTTTTCGAGGGACCCCCTATTTTTGTTAATCAGCCAAGATATGCAGACTGCTGTGGCCTGGTATTATCAGGCTGGCAAGGTCCATGGATCTTGGCTCCTTAACAGCCTGAAAATCCAGGCCTCAGCGGTCTGCTTCATCTGGCTGGTTAACAAAAATAGGGGGGACCCACGCCAATTTTTTTCGAGGGATCCCCTATTTTTGTTTAAATCAGCCAAGATATGCAGACTGCTGTGGCCTGGTATTATCAGGCTGGCAAGGACCATGGATCTTGGCTCCTTAACAGCCTGAAAATCCAGGCCTCAGCGGTCTGCTTCATCAGGCTGGTTAACAAAAATAGGGGGGACCCGACCCATTTTTATTCGAAGGGAAACCCTATTTTTGTTAATCAGTTCCCTCTGACGTCACTGATTGTGTCCCTGGCTGACCTGAAGTGAAAGTGGAAAGCAATCAATTAAGCTTTCCACTTCCTCTCCTGTCAGCCAGGAGAGGAACTCATTCATTTGGGGGTTTACTGTGAGGCTGCAGCATTAGCTGCCGTCCCTGCAGTAAACATTAACCCTTTCTGAAGGATTACACCGTGGGACCTGACTGTGCATGGGATAGGTAAGAATAATTTTGCTTTTTTATTTTATTTTATTACAGGAAATGGTTTTTGCAGTCAAATAAAAGATGGTCAAAAACATGTGTCTTTATTTCATTAAAATGATTTTTAATTAAAGTGTGTGTGTTTTATTTTTATTTCATGCAATAGATTAATAATTGATAGTTGTCTAATTGACAGCTCTCAATTATTAACCTGGCTTAAGGTCACCTTTCAATTGCAATGTGGCTTTAACCCCATATTAACCCATTCGCCACCGCTACAGGACAATGGGAATAGACGGGCAAAGTGCCAGAAAGGGCGAATCTAATTATGATTTGTCTTTTCTGGGTGTCTGGGGCAGATGTTAGTAGCCAGGGGGGCCAAAAATAATGGTCCCTCTCTGGGCTATTATTATCTGCCCCCATTCGCTGGCTTTGTCTGTCTGGTTGCAAAAATAGGGCGGGAGCCCACGCATTTTTTTTAAACAATTTTACACCTCATATATATATATATATATATATATATTATACATGTCATTGAATTTGTGACACATATATATATATTTATATTTATAGTTCATACACTTCTACATAGTATAATAGCCGCTAATTCAATGACGGCTTTTGTGAAAATGCAGAACCCGACATGAAATGACACTTGGTGTACATAGGGTTAACCATGCCTTTTCATGTCCTTTGCTATCTGATTTGCACAAACAATTACATCAGTCTATGTGTGCAAAATTTCACACATGTAGGGGTTAATTAAAGGTGTAAATTCGTAGCAAAAAAGTCCGTTTTTTTTACAACGAATTTACACCTTTAATTAACCCCTGCAGGTGTGAAATTTTGCACACATAGACTGATGTAATTCTTTGTGCAAATCAGATTGCAAACGACATGAAAAGACATGGTTAACCCTATGTACACCAAGTGTCATTTCATGTCGGGTGCTTCTGTCTTTTCACAGAAGCCGGCTTTACCCGGCAATTGAATCAGAGGATATTTTACTATGTAGAAGTGTATAAACTATACATATATGTATATATATATGTCACAATGACATGTATATTATATATATATATATATGTATTCTATGTGTGTATATTTAGTGTTTACAAGGAAATAAAGGTTTTTTTTAGTTGCGATATTTGTTCCCATAGACTTACATGGGACTTCCGGTATCGGAATCGGATATCGCCGATATTCAGTGATATCGGCGATACCATTCCGATCCGATATTTTTAGATATCGAGCAGTATCGCTCAACACTACTTCTGGGTAATCTTTTATTTCTTCTTTGTGATGGTGTTCAGGCTCGTTGTCTTGATGGTCGTCGTCCTTGGGGTCGTCGTCTTCTTCCGGGTGGTCTTCAGGGTCATCGTCGTCGTCTTCAGGGTCGTCGTCGTATTCAGGGTCCTTGTCTTCAGGGTCCTCGTCTTCAGGCTCGTCGTCTTCTTCGGGGTCCTCGTCTTCTTCGGGGTGTTCTTCAGGGTCGTCGTCTTCAGTGTTGGAGATCCAGAGTGATTACCCAAAAAAAACATTTCAAAAATCTTCAACTTGGAAATGTAGCTGAAGGTACAAGAAGGCTGAGTAACTTCCGACAACCAGCTGACGGTACTGGAACCCGGACGGGATAGCAGATGGTACAAGAGACAATGGAAGTAACGAGGACCAGCTGACTGTGCTGGAACCCGGAGGGGCAGCAGAAGGAACAGAGCCAATGGCACAACCGAGGACCAGCTGACGTTACTGGGACACGGTTACTAAGCAGGAGGTACCTGTGCTCCAAAGCACTACCAAGGACCAGCAGACGTTGCTGGAACTCGGATACCGAGATGGAGGCACCTAGGCTAAAGGCACTGCCGAGAACCAGCTGACGGTACTGGAACCCGGACGGGTAGCAGAAGGTACAAGAGCCAATGGAAGTAACGAGGACCAACTGACTGTGCTGGAACCCGGAGGGGCAGCAGAAGGAACAGAGCCAATGGCACAACCGAGGACCAGCTGACGTTACTGGGACACGGTTACTAAGAAAGGAGGTACCTGTGCTCCAAAGCACTACAAGGACCAGCAGACGTTGCTGGAACTCGGATACCGAGATGGAGGCACCTAGGCCAAAGGCACTGCGGAGAACCAGCTGACGGTACTGGAACCCGGACGGGTAGCAGAAGGTACCCATGAAAATTTAAGTTGACAGGCCGTGAGCCGGCCGCAGTTACCGAATCCCACAGTCCTACAGTGGTGTTGTCCTATGTCACAACGGAAACAGCCTTTATTTACATATCCCTTAGCACACATAGGAAGCACCTAAACTGCAGGCACCATAAAGTCGGCTAACCCGACCGCAACACGACAGGACAACTTATTGGAGGCTAAGTGACGTTGACACTGACAGGAAACAGCTGGCGTGCTGTAACCAGTCTGGGCAGGAGTGAGTACCCGTGCCAATGACACTTCCGAGCACCAACTGGCGGTGTTGGAGCCCAGGATGAGAGGAGAACAGGGTGGAGGCAGCAGGACTTTTTGCCGTTCACACAGCAGGGGAACAGCTGACATTACTGAACCCCAGTAACACAGGAGCAAGTGTTGACTGTGCAAACAGCACTTCCGAGCACCAAATGGCGGTGTTGGAGCCCAGGTTGAGAGGAGAACAGGGTGGAGGCAGCAGTACTTTTTGCAGTTTCACACAGCAGGGGAACAGCTGACATTACTGAACCCCAGTAACACAGGAGCAAGTGTTGACTGTGCACACAGCACTTCCAAGCATCAACTGGCGGTGTTGAAGCCCAGGGATGAGAGGAGAACAGGGTGGAGGCAGCAGGACTTTTTGCCGTTCACACAGCAGGGGAACAGCTGACATTACTGAACTCCAGTAACACAGGAGCAAGTGTTGACTGTGCAAACAGCACTTCTGAGCACTAACTGGCGGTGTTAAAGCCCAGGGAAGAGAGGAGAACAGGGTGAAGGCAGCAAAACTTTTTGCCGTTCACACAGCAGGGGAACAGCTGACATTACTGAACCCCAGTAACACAGGAGCAAGTGTTGACTGTGCAAACAGCCTTCTGAGCACCAACTGGCGGTGTTGGAGCCCAGGGTCAGTCAGGGTGTAGGCTGAGGCCTAGTATGAGCAACTTTGTAAGTTTAAATTGTAAGCAGCAGGACTTCTTGCCGTACACACAGCAGGGGAACAGCTGACATTACTGAACCCCAGTAACACAGGTGCAAGTGTTGACTGTGCAAACAGCACTTCCGAGCACCAACTGGCAGTGTTGGAGCCCAGGGTTGAGAGGAGAACAGGGTGGAGGCAGCAGGACTTTTTGCCGTTCACACAGCAGGGGAACAGCTGACATTACTGTACCCCAGTAACACAGGAGCAAGTGTTGACTGTGCAAACAGCACTTCCGAGCACCAACTGGCAGTGTGGAGCCCAGGTTGAGAGGAGAACAGGGTGGAGGCAGCAGGACTTTTTGCCGTTCACACAGCAGGGAAAAGCTGACATTACTGAACCCCAGTAACACAGGAGCAAGTGTTGACTGTGCAAACAGCACTTCCGAGCACCAACTGGTGGTGCTGAAGCCCAGGGGTGAGAGGAGAACAGGGTGGAGGCAGCAGGAATTTTTGCCATTCACACAGCAGGGGAACAGCTGACATTACTGAACCCCAGTAACACAGGAGAAAGTGTTGACTGTGCAAACAGCACTTCCGAGCACCAACTGGCGGTGTTGAAGCCCAGGGATGAGAAGAGAACAGGGTGGAGGCAGCAGGACTTTTTGCCGTTCACACAGCAGGGGAACAGCTGACATTACTGAACCCCAGTAACACAGGAGCAAGTGTTGACTGTGCAAACAGCACTTCCGAGCACCAACTGGCGGTGTTGGAGCCCAGGGTTGAGAGGAGAACAGGGTGGAGGCAGCAGTACTTTTTGCCGTACACACAGCAGGGGAACAGCTGACATTACTGAACCCCAGTAACACAGGAGCAAGTGTTGACTGTGCACACAGCACTTCCGAGCACCAACTGGCGGTGTTGGAACCCAGGTCAGTCAGGGTGTAGGCTGAGGCCTAGTATGAGCAACTTTGTAAGTTTAAATTGTAAGCAGCAGGACTTCTTGCAGTACACACAGCAGGGGAACAACTGACATTTCTGAACCCCAGTAACACAGGAGCAAGTGTTGACTGTGCAAACAGCACTTCCAAGCACCAACTGGCGGTGTTCAAGCCCCTGGATGAGAGGAGAAACAGGGTGGAGCAGCAGGACTTTTTGCCGTTCACACAGCAGGGAACAGCTGACATTACTGTACCCCAGTAACACAGGAGCAAGTGTTGACTGTGCAAACAGCACTTCCGAGCACCAACTGGCAGTGTTGGAGCCCAGGGTTGAGAGGAGAACAGGGTGGAGGCAGCAGGACTTTTTGCCGTTCACACAGCAGGGGAACAGCTGACATTACTGAACCCCTTTAACACAGGAGCAAGTGTTGACTGTGCACACAGCACTTCCGAGCACCAACTGGCGGTGTTGGAGCCCAGGGTCAAGGAGGATGTGTGAATACTATATACAGTATTTGCCTTGTTACGTTGCAATTAAAAATGTAGATACTCCAAACAAGAGAAAGATAACCTTTACTACCATAAGATGATGATTTTAATTAAACAAAAGTATGTAAATAAAGAATTGACAAACATAAACGCATACATTAACATGTCTAACAGCAATGCAAACCAAAAAAATTTTTGGGAATGAATCTGATATACGGTTTTAAATAAAAGCATACAAGTACATTTCAGAATCCATTAATGATGGATAAGTAACAGTATGTACACCTGTTATATTGTATAGACAATGAATGTAGGACTTAAAAACATCATCAGCATTACAAGTTATCTGTGACATCAAAAAAAATTTCATTCGATGATAATGTCACTAAACCGTTTCTACAAATATATAAAATATCCATCATGTAATACTCATAATATGGGCCAATAATAATTTTTATGAACAAATATAACCTTTAAAAAGTGCATAGTACATAGTGAAAATTGCTATTTATGCCTGACTGTGGACTTGCAAGCATGACAACGGATAGATAAGGTATATATAGATGAGACTGCATAGCCACAGATGGTGAATGGCGATCTAATACTGTACCTCAATAAAGTGTGCAGCACTACTCCAGATCTTTTTTCATATAGCTTTATAAACTGGGTACGTGCATGTATGCTTGCGCCTTTGTTTGGACGCACAGACTGTCTTTGTGCTGTCACGCGGCGTTGGGTAGTGGAGCGTCTGTGCGTCTTATGACTAACATTCACGTTGCGCATCGTTCATCATCGCTAGCGTACCGACAACACAAAGCCGTTGTCATGACAGCTTTACTCAGTAAACATGCACCTATGATGAAACATACACGCATGTGCCCTATTAGAGAAGAAGCTACAAGAAAAACGCGTGTGAGGTGTGCCGCAGCCTTTTTTTAAGGTACAGTATTATATCGACATTGTACAGGTGTTGCTATTCAGTCTGATAAGTAGATCTCATTCACCTTTTCTATCACTTGTGTTGTTTCAGCACCACTTGCAGGTATACATTTTGCTATTGTCACTATGCACAATTTTCTTTTTCGAGGTAATGCATGATTTGTGGCCCTGATTATCAGGATTACATGATGGACCTATATGATATGAGGTGTAAAATTGTTAAGTAAATATGTATATTTTTGAATGACACAAATATAAGTTATGATGATGAGGATTAGTCCTACATCCATTGTTTGCACTATATTAGAGGTGTACATCACGTTCCTTACGCATCAATGGATTATTAAATTTACTTGTATGCCTTCATTTAAAACCCGAGAACACTGAAGGCTAACCTTCGCACTGCAGCTGTTGTCAAAGTTCAACCCACATTATGCACTTCCAACCTTGCAGCATTTGAGTCATGATGTGAGTTGGATTTTTCAAAGTACTGGAGTGACAAGGTTCGCCATCAGTACCCTATAGCATAAGTAGGCTTTTGTGTTTGCATTTGTGTTGGACATGTGCATATCTGCAATAATATGTTCAAATTTGTTAGTTACAGATTTGTGCCAAAGACTAATCATTTTATGGTTTTAAAGGTGCCGTTTCACTCGTTTACAGCATAGAAATAATGGTTTAGCCTCATATGTATGTGTAGCACTAGCCACTTTGACTTGTCATGTTGTTTTCAGCATGTGTAGGTAGCAGTTATTATTGCCGGACACACAGCAGGGGAACAGCAGGCGTTACTGAACCCCACAAACACATCAGCGATTGTTTAGATCTGTGCATCCAACACTTCCGAGCAGCAACTGGCGGTGTTGAAACCCAGGGTCAAGGAGGGTGTAGGCAGAGGCCTAGTATGATCTGGTGGAACGTTGATTTTGAGGTAGCATGAATTTTTGCCAGACACACAGCAGGGGAACAGCAGGCGTTACTGAACCCCACAAACACATCAGCGATTGTTTGGATCTGTGCATCCAACACTTCCGAGCAGCAACTGGCGGTGTTGAAGCCCAGGGTCAAGGAGAGTGTAGGCAGAGGCCTAGTATGATCTGGTGTAACGTTGATTTTGAGGTAGCATGAATTTTTGCCAGACACACAGCAGGGGAACAGCAGGCGTTACCGAACCCCACAAACACATCAGCGATTGTTTTGATCTGTGCATCCAACACTTCCGAGCAGAAACTGGCTGTGTTGAAGCCCAGGGTCAAGGAGGGTATTGAAATAAAATATAGAGTTGTTGCCTTGTTACGTGGCACTTGGAAATGTATGTACTCAAAACAAGAAAAACTTAAGCTTTACTAGGACAATAAAATGATGAATTGCACACCACACCACCAACAATTTATTTTAAAAAATATAGGGGTTGAGATGAATGAATACAAGTCCATTTTTTTTTTATTAATGATGCGTAAGGAACGGTATGTAAAACCATAATATAGTGCAGACAATGGATTTAGTAATAGAAAGCATCATCATTAAAATTTATAAGTGACAGTCACACAGATTGAAATACTTTCACTTCGGACAGCATATAATACATGTCCAGCATGCACTCATTGATTTAATGACGCATTAGTGTAATATGAAAAAAAAAATTTTTTAAAAATACAGCATGCATTGTCCAAATTAAATTGTGTGCCTGCAAGTGGAGGTGAAACAAAGGCAACGGATAGCTAAGGTATATACTATGTCTGTATCAGACAGTGCATAGCCTCTGATGGCGAATGGCGATGTCATACTGTACGTCAATAAAAGCTGCGGCAGCACTCATGCACTTTTTGCTTTTACACTGTTGAAGAGGGGAAAAGCATGTATGTTTGCGCAAGGCTTTATCCGCCAACACTACCTTCCTACTGTCACGCGTAGGGTAGGGTAGAGTCTGGCTATTATATACTCTCTCTAGCAGTGAGGTTACGCAGCGTTATTCTGCCGTAGGGCCGCAACAAAGACGACATCAGTAATGATTTACTGTCTAAACATCCACCTAGCAACGAAACAAGCACGTTCCCTCTTCAACAAGCTACAAGACAAACAAGCATGATGGGTGACGCTGTCTTTATTGAGGTACAGTATTAGATCAAGATTGTCCATGAGTAACTATGCACTGTGATACCTATATACCATTATCAATTTATATCTGTTGTGGTTGTTTCAACAGCACTTGCAGGTATAACTACCTATTGGCAGTATGCATGATGCACCTTCTAGATGTAAAAAAATATTATTGCGCCTTATTATCAGGTCTAGATGCTGGCCATTTCATAAATGGTGTGTGAAGTTACAGTTGTCCTCAGTCTTAGTATTTTAATATGTCTGTCAGATATAGAACTCATCATCATGATGATGATGATGATGTTTATGATTCGTACAGCCATTGACTGCATTATCTTACCGGTCGAGATACGGTTTCTTAAGCAGCATTAATGGATAATGATGAAATGTACTTTTATGCATTCATTTCAAAAAGTAAACCCTATGTATTATTTTTGGTTACCATTTGTACTCGCCATGTGCATATATGCGCTGTGATGGCAAATTAATATTTGTATATTTTTCAGATTCAAATTAATCATTTTAGGGCTGGAAAACTTTAATTTTTCCTGTTTTGAGCATAACAATCAGGGTGACGGCTCTTCCCTATGTGGAGCAACTTAGACATGTGTTGTTCTGTGCATGTGTAGGGAACAGGAGACTTCTTGCCGGACACACAGCAGGGGAACAGCTGGCGTTACTGAACCCCACTAACACTATAGCTTGTGTATTGGTCTGTGGACACGGCACTTCTGAGCAGCAACTGTCAGTGTTGTAGCCCAGGGAGTAGAGTTCAGGTGGTAGAAAGATGAACATAACAGGAGACATGGATAACGTTGCCAACCAGTTATTTAATCTGAAACCGGACAGGCAAATTCTGGTGAGATCCATCACTTGTTCATTTTCAGAAAAGTAAGCCGGTCTACATTATCAGAGGATAGTCGCATGCGACGGTCTGTTAGTACACCACCTGCAGCACAAAAGATGCGCTCCGATAATACACTGGCAGCAGGGCAAGCCAGCACCTCCAATGCATACTGGCTAAGCTCTGGCCATGTATCCAGCTTAGAGACCCAAAACTTGAATGGGGAAGAGCCATCTGGGAGTACAGTGAGAGGGCAAGACATGTAGTCTGTCACCATCTTATGGAAACGTTGCCTCCTGCTGACTGGAGCCGTCTGGGATGGTGTAGACATTTGTTGCGCTGACACAAAACTTCGCCACATTTGGAACATACTGTCTTGCCCTGTGCAGAGGCGCTGCTTCTTCTCCCTCTTGTTGCAGAGCTGTCTCCTCTGCCTCGACGCACAGAGCTGCTTTGTAAAGCAGTAGCAGCAGCAGTGCTCTCGGCTGGAATGGAGAACATGATGGATTGCACCAGTGTGTCTTGGTACTCCCGCATTTTACGCTCCCGGTTCAACGGTGTTATGAGGCTTTGTAAGTTGTCCCGGTAGCGAGGGTCTAGGAGGGTGTACACCCAATAATCAGACGTGGTGAGAATGTGGGCGATGCGGCGGTCGTTTCTCAGGCACTGCAGCATGAAATCAACCATGTGCTGCAGACTCCCAACTGGCCAAGAAACGCTGTCCCCTACAAGAGGCGTCATCTCTGCCTGCTCTGCATCACCCCACCCTCGCTCTACATACTGACTAGAGCATTGTGTACCTCCCTCTGGAGCGATGTCTTCCTCCTCCATTGACTCCTCCTCATCCTCCTCACAAAGTGACCCCTGCCTAGCCCTTTGTGAGGAACCACGTTGCGCTGACTGTCCAGAAGGTGATGGAATTTGTGACTCCTCATCCTCCACCTCTTCCAAAACCTCATCCTTTAGTGCTTGCAGTGTTTTTTGAAGCAGGCAGATAAGGGGAACAGTCAGGCTGACTAGTGCATCATCTGCACTCGCCATCCGCGCTGACTCATCAAACGCACGCAAAACGTGGCAGATGTCCTTCATAGAGGCCCACTCAGTAGTGGTGAAGTGTGAACGGCGCAAATTGCGAGTTGATTGCGCCTGATGCAGCTGATACTCCATTACTGCTGGCTGCTGCTCACACAACCGCTCCAACATATGTAACGTGGAATTCCACCTGGTGGGTACGTCACATATGATGCGATGTTCAGGAATGCGAAATCTGCATTGCAGAGCTGCAATGCGCGATCTGGCCATGCTGGAACGTCGCAAGTGAGCGCACTCTAGGCGGACCTTGTGCAGCAGTGCATCAAGATCCGGATAGTCCCTTAAAAAACTCTGCACGACCAAGTTGAGCACATGTGCCAGACATGGTATGTGAGTGAGGTTGCCAAGCCCCAGAGCTGCCACCAGATTTCGGCCATTGTCACACACTACCAAGCCTGGCTGGAGATTCGCTGGCAAAAACCACACGTCGTTCTCCTGCTTTATGGCATTCCACAGCTCCTGCGCTGTGTGGCTTTGATTCCCCATGGAAATTAATTTCAGGACGGCCTGTTGACGTTTGGCCACGGCTGTGCTCATATCGGTCGTAACAGGTAAGCATTCACGGGTCCATGTGGAGGTAGACCGTAACAGCTCCTGCAGCGATGATTCTGAGGAACTGGAGTAGGAGGAGGAGTCAATGTGTACAGACTGAATTCCTGCAATCCTTGGAGTTGGCAGAACACGTACAGCGCCACTCGCAAGATCTGTACCCGGCTCCACAACATTAACCCAATGGGCAGTGAGGGAAAGGTATCGTCCCTGGCCATGGGTACTGGTCCACGCATCGGTGGTCAGGTGGACCTTGCTACTGACGGTGTTTAGTAGCGCATGTTTAATTTTTCCCTCCACATGCTTTTGCAGGGCAGGGAAGGCTTGCCTGCTGAAATAAAATTGGCTGGGCACATTGTATTGTGGGACTGCCAATGCCATTAAGTTACGGAAACTGTCAGTCTCCATCAGCCTGAATGACAGCATTTCAAGGGACAGGAGTTTTGCAATGCCAGCATTCAGAGCCTGTGCTCGGGGATGGTTTGCCGAGTATGGCCGTCTTTTCTCCCATGCCTGTGCTACCGATGGCTGTACAGTGGCCTGGGAATGTGAGGATGACAGGGAACTTGCAGTTGTGGGTGGAATAACACTGGGTCTCTGGACAACAGTGACAGAGGTTCTTCCATGGCGATCCTGTGAGGAAGCCGAACCAGCTGTGTGTGTGCTGGAGGAAGAGGCTCCAACACGAGCTGAAGATGTAGGTGGTGCTGTAGGTCGGCCTATGTCTCCAGTGTGTCTTTGTAACTCAACCACGTGCTTGGTCCGCACATGTTTCCACATATTAGTGGTATTGAGGTTGCTGGCACTTTTACCTCTTTTGACTTTTTGATTACTCAGCTTGCATTTGACATAGCAAATATCATCTGCAAGTGTGTCAAAAAAGGACCACGCAGTGCAAGTCCTGGGAGCGCCCGTTTTGGCTTTTGGAAGAGAACTGCTCCGAACGGGTGCCAAAGTGGAGGCTACAGGCAACTGAGTCTGCAGCCTACCTCTCCCTCCTGTTTAGACCGTTGGGGCAATCTCTTCCTCAGAGCTGCTCCCACCACCTTCCTGTTCCTCACGCCATGTTGGGTCTTGGAACTCATCATCTCCACTACCCTCTTCCAACATCTGCTGCTGTTGGGTGGTCTGGCCAGCACCATGCTCAACAGAAACTGGCACCTGAGTCTCATCATCATCAGATGCGTTCTGCGTTGTGCTGACCATCGACACTGGCTCACCCGCCTCCTCAGATTCAGAGAGACAAAGCTGTTGCGCATCACTGCATACTCCCTCTTCTTCACATTCCAGAATGCTGCTTGGCTGGGCCCCTGTTTGCAAGCCAACAGATTCTGAGAACAGAAGCAGAGACTCAGCTGGCTCCTGTACAGAGCTCTCTGACTGCCTGGGCAATTTGGCAGACGGTGAAGAGACAGATGGTTGCTCAACAGTGCTCTGGTCCTGAGAGGAGGTGGAAGCAATTGAAGTCGATGCGTTGGCTGCCATCCAACCGACAACGTCTTCTATTTGTTCTTCCCGCAGCAGGGGGTACGCCGAGCTCCTACAAAAGTGCGCATAAAGGAACGCTCACGGGGAAAACTGGTGGATGCTGTGTCACTGGGGGCGGCAGCAGCCACAGAATCCCCACGTCCCCTCCCTGCTGAAACTCCACGCCCACGACCACGTGCCTTACTCCCTGCCTTCTTCATCTTGGTAGATTGATAAAGAAAGGCAGAAAAGTTATAAGGCCTAAGTGTGCTTATTCCTCAGAGACTGCAGTGAACACTGCAGACAACTGTTCACTAGCTCTGAAAGGCTCCTTTGTGTACTTCTATAGTGTTTGCAACCAATGTATTGGATACGGATGGAAGCACGTCACACTAATAGATTTGAGTGTTTTGAAATAGAATGGAGCAGCACCAATTAGACAAAAATGTCAAAGATGAGGCAGTGACACACGCTCAGCAGACTAAAACCAGTAGTGGTTGAAGAACTAACTGTAGCGTGATCAGCACTCAAAAAAAGAAACCTCACAGACTGCCGTGAACACTGCAGACAACTGTTCACTAGCTCTGAAAGGCTCCTTTGTGTACTTCTATAGTGTTTGCAATCAATGTATCGTATACAGATGGAAGCGCGTCACACTAATAGATTTGAGTTTTTTTAAATAGAATGGAGCAGCACCAATTAGACAAAAATGTCAAGGATGAGGCAGTGACACACGCTGAGCAGACTACAACCAGCAGTGGTTGAAGAACTAACTGTAGCGTGATCTGCACTCAAAATAAAGAAACCTCACAGACTACAGTGAACACTGCACACAACTGTTCAGTATCTCTGAAAGGCTCCTTTGTGTACTTCTATAGTGTTTGCAACCAATGTATTGGATACGGATGGAAGCGCGTCACACTAATAGATTTGAGTTTTTTGAAATAGAATGTAGCAGCACCAATTAGACAAAAATGTCAAAGATAAGGCAGTGACACACGCTCAGCAGACTACAACCAGCAGTGGTCGAAGAACTAACTTGAACGTGATCTGCACTCAAAAAAAGAAACCTCACAGACTGCCGTGAACACTGCAGACAACTGTTCACTAGCTCTGAAAGGCTCCTTTGTGTACTTCTATAGTGTTTGCAAAAAAATGTATTGTATACGGATGGAAGCGCGTCACACTAATAGATTTGAGTTTTTGAAATAGAATGGAGCAGCACCAATTAGACAAAAATGTCAAGGATGAGGCAGTGACACACGCTCAGCAGACTAAAACCAGCAGTGGTTGAAGAACTAACTGTAGCGTGATCTGCACTCAAAAAAGAAACCTCACAGACTGCCGTGAACACTGCAGACAACTGTTCACGAGCTCTGAAAGGCTCCTTTGTGTACTTCTATAGTGTTTGCAACCAATGTATTGGATACGGATGGAAGCGCGTCACACTAATAGATTTGAGTGTTTTGAAATAGAATGGAGCAGCACCAATTAGACAAAAATGTCAAGGATGAGGCAGTGACACACGCTCAGCAGACTACAACCAGCAGTGGTTGAAGAACTAACTGTAGCGTGATCTGCACTCAAAATAAAGAAACCTCACAGACTACAGTGAACACTGCACACAACTGATCAGTATCTCTGAAAGGCTCCTTTGTGTACTTCTATAGTGTTTGCAACCAATGTATTGGATACGGATGGAAGCGCGTCACGCTAATAGATTTGAGTTTTTTGAAATAGAATGTAGCAGCACCAATTAGACAAAAATGTCAAAGATGAGGCAGTGACACACGCTCAGCAGACTACAACCAGCAGTGGTCGAAGAACTAACTTGAACGTGATCTGCACTCAAAAAAAGAAACCTCACAGACTGCCGTGAACACTGCAGACAACTGTTAACTAGCTCTGAAAGGCTCCTTTGTGTACTTCTATAGTGTTTGCAACCAATGTATTGGATACGGATGGAAGCGCGTCACACTAATAGATTTGAGTGTTTTGAAATAGAATGGAGCAGCACCAATTAGACAAAAATGTCAAGGATGAGGCAGTGACACACTCTCAGCAGACTAAAACCAGCAGTGGTTGAAGAACTAACTGTAGCGTGATCAGCACTCAAAAAAAAGAAACCTCACAGACTGCCGTGAACACTGCAGACAACTGTTCACTAGCTCTGAAAGGCTCCTTTGTGTACTTCTATAGTGTTTGCAACCAATGTATTGTATACAGATGGAAGCGCGTCACACTAATAGATTTGAGTTTTTTAAATAGAATGGAGCAGCACCAATTAGACAAAAATGTCAAGGATGAGGCAGTGACACACACTCAGCAGACTACAACCAGCAGTGGTTGAAGAACTAACTGTAGCGTGATCTGCACTCAAAATAAAGAAACCTCACAGACTACAGTGAACACTGCACACAACTGTTCAGTATCTCTGAAAGGCTCCTTTCTGTACTTCTATAGTGTTTGCAACCAATGTATTGTATACGGATGGAAGCGCGTCACACTAATAGATTTGAGTTTTTTGAAATAGAATGTAGCAGCACCAATTAGACAAAAATGTCAAGGATGAGGCAGTGACACACGCTCAGCAGACTACAACCAGCAGTGGTGAAGAACTAACTGTAGCGTGATCAGCACTCAAAAAAAAAGAAACCTCACAGACTGCCGTGAACACTGCAGACAACTGTTCACTAGCTCTGAAAGGCTCCTTTGTGTACTTCTATAGTGTTTGCAACCAATGTATTGTATACAGATGGAAGCGCGTCACACTAATAGATTTGAGTTTTTTTAAATAGAATGGAGCAGCACCAATTAGACAAAAATGTCAAGGATGAGGCAGTGACACACACTCAGCAGACTACAACCAGCAGTGGTTGAAGAACTAACTGTAGCGTGATCTGCACTCAAAATAAAGAAACCTCACAGACTACAGTGAACACTGCACACAACTGTTCAGTATCTCTGAAAGGCTCCTTTCTGTACTTCTATAGTGTTTGCAACCAATGTATTGTATACGGATGGAAGCGCGTCACACTAATAGATTTGAGTTTTTTGAAATAGAATGTAGCAGCACCAATTAGACAAAAATGTCAAGGATGAGGCAGTGACACACGCTCAGCAGACTACAACCAGCAGTGGTCGAAGAACTAACTTGAACGTGATCTGCACTCAAAAATTAACCTCACAGACTGCCGTGAACACTGCAGACAACTGTTCACTAGCTCTGAAAGGCTCCTTTGTGTACTTCTATAGTGTTTGCAACCAATGTATTGTATACGGATGGAAGCGCGTCACACTAATAGATTTGAGTTTTCTGAAATAGAATGGAGCAGCACCAATTAGACAAAAATGTCAAGGATGAGGCAGTGACACATGCTCAGCAGACTACAACCAGCAGTGGTTGAAGAAATAACTGTAGCGTGATCTGCACTCAAAATAAAGAAACCTCACAGACTACAGTGAACACTGCACACAACTGTTCACTATCTCTGAAAGTCTCCTTTGTGTACTTCTATAGTGTTTGCAACCAATGTATTGGATACGGATGGAAGCGCATCACACTAATAGATTTGAGTTATTTGAAAAAGAATGGAGCAGCACCAATTAGACAAAAATGTCAAGGATGAGGCAGTGACACACGCTCAGCAGACTAAAACCAGCAGTGGTTGAAGAACTAACTATAGCGTGATCTGCACTCAAAAAAGAAACCTCACAGACTGCCGTGAACACTGCAGACAACTGTTCACTAGCTCTGAAAGGCTCCTTTGTGTACTTCTATAGTGTTTGCAACCAATGTATTGTATACGGATGGAAGCGCGTCACACTAATAGATTTGAGTTTTTTTAAATAGAATGGAGCAGCACCAATTAGACAAAAATGTCAAGGATGAGGCAGTGACACACGCTCAGCAGACTACAACCAGCAGTGGTTGAAGAACTAACTGGAGTGTGATCTGCACTCAAAAAAAAAAACCTCACAGACTACAGTGAACACTGTACACAACTGTTCACTATCTCTGAAAGGCTCCTTTGTGTACTTCTATAGTGTTTGCAACCAATGTATTGTATACGGATGGAAGCGCGTCACACTAATAGATTTGAGTTTTTTTAAATAGAATGGAGCAGCACCAATTAGACAAAAATGTCAAGGATGAGGCAGTGACACACGCTCAGCAGACTACAACCAGCAGTGGTTGAAGAACTAACTGGAGCGTGATCTGCACTCAAAAAAAAAAAACCTCACAGACTACAGTGAACACTGCACACAACTGTTCACTATCTCTGAAAGGCTCCTTTGTGTACTTCTATAGTGTTTGCAACCAATGTATTGGATACGGATGGAAGCGCATCACACTAATAGATGACTGTTAATTTCAATTGAATGGAGCAGCACCAATTACACAAAAGAAAAAAAAAAAGAGTCAGTGAGTGACACGTGCAGATGCCTACAAACAGCGTTGGATGCAGAGCAAACTGCAGCGTCACCTGCACTCACAAACACACACCTTGCACAGAGCTGTGAAAACAACACTGCAAGGAAAAAGGATGATTTACACAGCGATTTCTCAAATAGCCTGCCTACAGAGCAATTCACAAAAACGCTATCTGTAACTGTCCCTCAGAGTCAGCAGAGCAGCGTTCTGTCCCTAACTTTATTCACAGCACAGTGAAGCTAAAATGGCGGCGGCGCCTTTTATAGTGCATTCTGACATCATTTCAGCAGCCAATCACAGCCATGCCATTAGTTAACATGACCGCAGCATTACAGGTTGTGCCCACACTTCTTAGGATTCCTCATTGGCTGAATAAAATCACACTGCCTCTCAAAGAATTATGGGAAATTCCGATTCCGGTATACGATATAGGAAAAATATGGGAACTAAGTATCAGCGAATATCGGCCGATACCCGATACTTGCGGTATCGGAATGCTTAAAACTAGGCGCTATATAAATGTGTAATAATAATAATAATAATAATAATAATAATGTTTCAGGCAGAGAGCCACACTAGGTCACCTGGAGCAAATGTAGGAGCGGGCGCCCATGGGCATCGGTCGAAGACCTCATCCTCTTTTTGGAGGCCTGAATGGCATCCTTGGTGCGGTCCCAAATGTCCCGTGCCTCCACAGCCAAGTCTGCCACCCTGGAATCAGCGGAAGACACGGGCATGGGCACTGGTACCCGCGGATGCTGACCGTAGTTCAGGAGGAATGGGGTCTGTCCAGTGGAGCCAGCCACAGCATTATTTAGAGCGAACTCAGCCAACGGTAGCAAGGATGCCCAGTTATCCTGCCTGGCAGAAACAAAATGTCGCAAGTATGTGACCAAGGTCTGGTTGGCCCTCTTTTACCAACCCATTAGTCTCAGGATGGTATGCAGAGGAGAGATTCAACTCAATGCTGAGTAAACAACACCGCTCTCTCCAGAACCGAGACGCAAACTGGGGACCTCGATCACTGACAATTTTGTCTAGCATACCGTGTAGGCGGAAAATATGCCTAATGAATAATGCTGCCAAGGCCCGTGCAGACAGTAACAGTGGTAATGGCACTAAGTGCACCATTTTAGAGAAGTGGTCGGTTATCACCCAGATGATGGTGCGGCCCCGAGACTTGGGTAAGCCCACCACAAAATCCATCCTGACCATCTCCCAGGGCCTGTCTGCCACTGGCAAAGGGAAGAGTAGCCCAGCCGGCCATTGTCGAGGGGATTTATTCTTAGTGCAGGAGACGCACGCCTGAACATACTCCCTGATGTCACGGGCCATCTGTGGCCACCAGTATTTCCTCACCAGCAACTCAGTAGTCCTTTTTGTCCCAAAATGTCCACCCACCCTGGACGAATGTGCCCAAGAGAGTACTTCCGGTCACAAATTGGTGGGCACAAAAGTCTAGCCCGGAGGCACAGACTCAAGCGAAACCGGAGCCACCGTTCTTAGGCTCTCTGTGGGGACAATAAGCCGAGGCTCCTCCTCCACCTCCTCAGAGGACACCACTGAGCGAGATAGAGCGTCAGCGCGAATGTTCTTCTCACTGGAGAGGAAATGGAGGATGAAATGGAACCGGAAGAAGAACAAGGACCATCTGGCTTGACGGGAATTTAGCCGCTGGGCTGTCTGCAAATACACCATGTTCTTGTGGTCCGTGAATACTTGGAAGGGGAAGCGAGCCCCCTCCAGAAGATGTCTCAACTCGGAGAAGGCCAACTTCATAGCCAGTAACTCCCTGTCCCCGATGGAATAATTCTTCTCTGCTGTTGTAAAGGTCTTGGAAAAGAAGAAGCAGGGATGCTTCCGACCCTGGGCATCCTTTTGAAAAAGGACTGCTCCAGCACCAACAGAAGAGGCATCCACCTCTAAAATAAATGGTTTATCGACATCGGGGTGATGTAAGATGGGAGCACTGGCGAAATGTGACTTGATGTAGGAGAATGCCTTGGTGACCTCCTCAGACCACAACTTGGGATTAGCTCCCTTCTTGGTGAGGGTTACCAAGGGAGCTACAAAAGTAGAGAAGTGGGGAATGAATTGGCGATAGTAGTAAATGAACTCCATAAAGCGCTGCACCGCTTTAAGGGAGTGAGGTTCTTGCCAATCCATTACAGCATGTAGTTTGGCAGGATCCATAGCCAATCCCTGGGCGGAGATGATATAGCCCAGGAAAGGTAGAGACTCCTGCTCAAACATGCACTTCTCCAAATTCGCATATAAGGAATTTGCTCGCAAGAGGTCGAAGACCTTGCAGACATCTCTCCGGTGGGAGGCCATATCTGGAGAAAAGATGAGAATGTCATCCAGATAGACTACTACCGAGGTGGTCAACATATCCTGGAAGATGTCGTTCACAAAGTCTTGGAAGACAGCTGGGGCATTACAGAGCCCAAAGGGCATTACCAGATATTCGTAATGCCCATCTCTGGTGTTAAATGCCGCCTTCCATTCGTCCCTCTCATGGATGCGAATCAGATTATACGCACCCCGCAGGTTTAGCTTAGTAAATACCCTTGCTCCCCGAAGCCTGTCAAAGAGCTCAGAGATTAGCGGCAAAGGATACTTATTTTTCATGGTGATAGCGTTGAGACCCCTATAATCAATGCACGGACGTAATTCTACATTCTTCTTCTGCACAAAGAAGAACCCCGCTCCCGCTGGTGACACCGACTTCCTAATGAATCCCCTTGCTAAGTTCTCCTGAATATATTGGGACATGGCCTCTGTCTCAGGAAGAGAGAGGGGATAAACCCTTCCTCTAGGAGGCTCAGCTCCAGGCAAGAGGTCGATAGGACAGTCATAGGGGCGATGAGGCAGAAGAGTCTCCGCAGCCTTCTTCGAGAAAACGTCGGCATAGGACCAATAGACCTTGGGAAGAGGAGAGAGATCTATGGGTATCTCAGTGGTGGTGACCTGCACCTTGTCCCTAATGCATCTGCCTTTACATAAATTACCCCCACTACCCCAACCCAGAATTCTCCCTGAAGACCACTTAATATGGGGAGAGTGGTGGCGGAGCCAGGGTAACCCCAACAAAACCTCATCTATACCCTCAGGGAGGATAAAAAATGATATATTCTCCTGATGGGAAGTAGACATAGACAATGTGAGTAGGACAGACTGTTGGGTGATTTGTGTGGGCAAAATTGCTCTATTCAACACCCGTACCGACACTGGTTCAGCCAGCAACACCAAAGGCATGGTGTGGCGAGAAGCAAAGGAGGACGACATAAAATTCCCCTCTGCCCCAGAATCCACACACAGCTTGACGGGTAGGGTGGTAGAACAATGGGTAATTATCCCTTTGAAGAGCACTTTAGGGGCAAAACTCATGGCGTCCAGTGACCCTGTTCCTACCGTTACTGGGCGCGACCGTTTATTCAGCCGCTGTGGACATTGGTTGGCAAAATGTCCCTGCTGCTGGCAAATATAACAAATCGGGGATGGACGAGTGACCCGAGATTTAGATCCCGCAGGAGCAACCTCCTGAAGGTCGGGAGCCTGAACGGGCGACTCCAGAGGGGTGGCGAAGGTAGGAGCCAACCGAACCCTCTGCCTACACTGGGCACGTTCCAGCCTCCGCTCGTGGAAACGGAGGTCGACGCGGGTGGAAATAGCGATAAGCTTCTCCTGTGTGGTAGGAATCTCCCTGGTAGCCAAGGCATCTTTCACATGACCCGCCAGTCCTTTCCAGAACACGGGAATGAGGACTTTATCTGGCCACTCTAATTCCGAGGCCAGAGTCCGAAATTGGACAGCAAAATGGCTGACCAAAGACGAACCCTGGGTACTTGCCAGCAGTTGGAGCGCCATATCGTGGGTGACCTGACGTCCTAGAAAAACCTTTTTCAGAGCCTCCAGAAAACGAAAAGCGCTCTTCATCACACGGTCGTCGCGCTCCCACAGTGGCGTTGCCCACTCCAATGCTCTGCCCGACAGAAGAGCTATCACAAAGCCCACTTGTGCTCGATCTGTGGGGAAACGTGCAGCCAGAAGCTCAAGGTGTATGGAGCACTGACTCACGAATCCCTGACATTGCTTGCTGTCACCAGCAAACTTGTCTGGAAGCGGGAGGTGGGACAATGTAGGGACAGGTGGCAGAGGACAAACTGGCTGCAGCTACGCTAGCAGCCTGAACAGCGACTGCGGTAACAAACACAGCTGAGGTTGTGTGCTCAAGAGCCGCCAACCTACCCTCCAGCTGCTGGATGTACAGCTGTAAACGCTGTTCATTCGCCATTTTACTAGCCAGACCCTGGCGCTAGTATTATGTTAGGGTCTGTGGAACGCACCAAATATAAGATGTAGAGAGGTGTGTTCGCAGCCCGGGGTCCACCGTGAAGGCGGAGCCTGCTGCTAGTAAGATGGCGCAAGAAGCGAACTCTGTTATCCCGCAGAGTCGCCAAAATAAATGCCGTAACGCGCTGTGGCAATATGTGCGAACTCTGTTATTCCACAGAGCCGCTAGGAGTGCCGCAGCGCTATATGGCGATGTGTGCGAACTCAGTTAACACCACTGAGTCGCAAAGTAAACACGCTAGGGCGCTGTCTAGCGTTGAAAGCGAACCCTGTTGCATCACAGAGCCGCTGAGACAAACTTCTGTGTCCTGTTAGGCATCCAGGTACACAGTTGACTGCTAAGTGAACATGGAAAGTGATCATGCGCTAATGTCCTCGCGGGAGTCACCCGCAATCTATGGCGTCTGAACGCCAGACCCTGAATACGGCAATCAAACTCCTTACCGGTTATGCCGGTAATCTAAGGCATCTAAAACACCAACCCTGACCAGCTAGCATACCAAGCTCCTCACCGATTAGGTCGGTATTATAATGGCATATTTCAGCCTCCCTAACCACACACACGCATGACCACACTGGCGCAAGGCATATAACGGTTGATACTAGCGCACGGCCGTGCGGTAAGGACAGCCTTTTATAGCAGCCACGAGAAAAAGACCTTCCTGGTGTCATGGAAATATATATGTATTCCACATATTCAATGTCTATTCATATATATGCATTTACAGTTAGATAGATCTCACTTGCTAAAAATCCTGTGCTCAGCATATCTATGCAAAAGCTGATGCTAGCTATAATCAGTCGCTTAAGACGACCCTGGCTATAGCTCATAGGGACTTTTTACCAAGGATACAGAAACAAGGACAGAAGATATCTATTATTTTCTTTACTAGTCACGTAGGAAAACTGGGATAAAGAACAATAAACAATAAATCTGCTACTTCAGCCCTTTTATCATAATTATCATAATTATCATACTTATCATACTTATACTAAAACAGCCAATAACCTAGCAGCTTTTAATTATATGCTAATTGACTAACCAGCCACTTTTTGTAAACGTATAAAACCTTGAATGAATAATAAACTGTTGGTCTTGACGAACTGTTATACTGACACTTCCGTTGTGGACAGTCTTCATTTCGTTTGAGCAGCTGAAAAAGACATTTAATATAAGATTGGGAACAGCAGCAGCAAACACTGCAGGATAGATTTATCCTAATTAAATTTCCATAACAGATGGCGCCTGCACGCGGGGCAGTGGATGAAATGCACGGGGACCTGCTGACCGGAGAGACAGAGGTGTTGGCCATGGCCTTGGCTCACGGGACGGAGACTGCGCAGCTCTATAAGTAAGGTAAGAAAATCTTGTCATCTTACCTGAAAGTCCCTTGTGCTTAGTCCTGGTCTTACACCTTTTGCCGGTCAGTTGTGGTCACCACCGCATTCCCAGGTAGTGTAAAAAGTCCACACCCTTATCCAAAACCCTGGGATATAAGGTGTTTGTTGCTGTGATGTGTATATGTTTCATGTTTTGTGTGAACCGGGAGAAAATTGGAATGGTGACTGTTTTGCTTGCTGACTTCTGAGAGCTGTATAGCAGGAAAACCACATTGTTGAATAAGTTCCGACAGATTCCTTCACACATCGGAGGGAGACAATCCCAGTATTCCAGGTGTGAAGGGTGGGGGCTTTGTTTGGATAAATTCTCACAGATTCCTTCACACATCGGAGGGAGACACTCCCAGTATTCAGGTGTGAAGGGTGGGAATTTTGTACAGGCTATTACAGATTCCTGTGGCCGGCGTACCAGGCAGGGCGTCCGGTTTTTCAGGGTAGTAGACCTGGAGCATTGTCGTGCTCAGTGCAATTGGTGAGTTATCAGTTACCAGAGCAGCTTGTATGTGTCACAGATCATCAAAAGAGGGATTCGTATTCTCCCGGGTGTCTGTTTCATTTGTACGTGTCCCTGTCTGTATCAGGTACTGTCGCTTTAAAAGTACACTCAGAGCAGAGTGCGCTCTGTCACTACCTCATTCGCTGCTGGCTGCAGGCTAAAGCCCCTTAGACCTCCCACCTCTGCTAATCACGTTGTCACATCTGTTTCCTGGTTTTGATCTTTTAAGAGCTAGTTTTTGGCTACAGGCTGTAGGGTGAAAATTCTCAGGCATTCAGACTGAACTGTATTAATTTTTTTTCTATTCTGAGGGATAACCTTTTTTTTGATACGTGATTTCAGTGCCTGTAGACACAGCAAGCAGAGATATAAGGGAGGAGGGAGCAGCAGCAGTGAAGAGGACATTCTGAAGGGCGGGAGGATAAAGTCTACGCTACCAGACAAAAGTCTCATAGTATTTTTTCTTTTTGTTTTTATCATTTTACAATCAGTTTTTCCACCTCTTTTCTGTTTTTAATTAGCTGTTTTAGTAACAAGGGTTTTTTCTTCTTGTCAACCTTGTTGTTTTTCAGAGTTTTACTATTAATACGTTTTTTTCCCTCCCCTTTTTGATCAGCTTTTTGCTTTTAGAGTTTTTTACTAAACTGTGTAGGGTTTTCTTTTTTCTTTTTAAATCTAACTATTGTTTTTAAAGTTTTTCTTTTAAGTACATTTTTAAATAATTTTGGAGAGGTTTTTCTAATCAATTTATTTTAGAGTTTTATTCTCCAACCAGCAAGATCTACTAGCGTGCTTTAGACCAAGGACAGAAACACAGTGAATCCGGGCTGCTCCATACCCCTCCATTCAGTGTCCTTGCACACAGATAAAGAAATTGCAGGCTGAGGGAGAACACACACAAACAATTGTGCAGCGGCTTCACTCACCCCTCCCATTAGGCATTCAGCGAAGACAAGAATTTCAGTGTCCTTGCACACAGAAGCAGAATGCAGCAGTTCTCAGATTTTTAATCACCTTTGTTGAATAAGTTTTTGAAATAGAGACAGTACGTGAGAATCGAAGGGCTAGGCATGTGAATAGAAGGTCAGAGTACGTGAGAATCCAATGGACGGGCAGACTTTACGCTGCACAATGAAATGTTTTTTTTTTTGTTTTTTTGAAAGGCACAGGAAAATTTGTTTTTAGATTGCCGTCTGCTATAAAAGAGCAGTGGTGGTCTTGCATCGTGTAGAAGGTACAGCAAGTTATTTGAACGGACCAGAAAGTTATTTTTATGTGAATAAGATTGAAAAGGTGTTAAATCGTCTGTGAGAAAATGATCACGGATATGTCACAAGAGCAGGATTTAGAGCCTCACACATCAAATGTCCATCATGTGGAGACACGGGATAGGTGTAGACTGCTCTCATTGAATAAGGAGCCTTGTACAGGGAAAAACGCTCCCCGCCTCTCTCCACAGGGAGAAGGCATTTTTGCTTCAACGGTCCCCTCTCAAGCATCGCAGGGGGGACACCCTCTCATCTTTCTTCTCTCAGTCCCTTTCTCCTTCTTCTTCAGACTTCTCTCCTCTTTCCTCGCTGCCTTTCCTCTCTATCCTTCTTTCCCTATCATTCCTTCTTTCCCCTCCCTCACATCTCTGACACATCCATTTTCTTCCTCTTCTTCTATCTCTTCCTCTCCATCTCTCAAACCTTCTTCTTTTTCTTCTTCTACTTCTCTTCCTCCATCTCTCTCTCCCCCCTCCTCTACACCTCACTCCTCCCTCATCACACCCCACTCTTTCTCCCTCAGTGCCTACAGCACCAGGCACCCTGTCTATCCCAAGCACAGTACAAACATTGCCAGTCATTATATCAGGAGAAGAAAGTGCAAATCTCCCTACACAAAACGCTGCAGGTAGCCCCCAGACACAACAGCTAGCAGAGCCCACAGCCGGGGCTTCACAGGGGGGAGGTGTAGCTGAAGACACAAATGAGGAACCTCAGTGCCGAGCAGAGCTGCCAACATGGAACTATGACACTGATCCACCGCAGCCTCACCCAGTGTATGCACCAAGCACACCATGTCACTTCTCATCTGATGAAGATGCAACGTCATACAGGCTGCCTAATACTAGGGAAGAAAACCCACAAACACCAAGAGAGCAGGGACAGGTAGAGGCACCATCCTATGAGCCCTTCATCCCAAGCCAGGTGATCAGTATGCTGCCAGACCCAGGGATACAACCCATGCCATTTTGCGAAAAAAAAAATGCATCAGATCCAGCGAACGTATGCAGCAGCCTGGATTGATCTCTGGGCCGTAATGGAAATAAAAGCAGGTGATGCATTCTGGCCAATTATGAGAGAACACTTCAAGCTTCCAGCAGAATTAGATGCATATGCCTGGGAGACAGGACCAAAGCTAATTGAGCAGCTCAGAGAGTGGGCCAAAGGCAGACTAGCAGGACAAGCTCTCAGCCTACATGACATGAGTCAAGACAAGACAGAGTCTGTGGAGAAGTTCCATGACAGAGTGATGCAAGTGTTTCAAGATTTGGGCCTCATTACCCATGATCAGACACACAGACGGATGTTGGCACAGGCTTTTGTGCATGGACTGAGAGAACCAATCAGGAAACCACTGGTAGTAGCCAGGCCTGAGTACACGTCAATAGCAATGGATACCCTGCTCGCAGTAGCAAAAAGGATTGAGTCCCGCCGGGACAGAAGGGATGTCCAGTGTTACAACTGTGGCGAGTTTGGTCATTTCCAGAACCGGTGCAGAACACCGACTTCGCCCAGAAGAAGAAGAAACACAGAAAGCAGTGAAGATCCCCGTCCAATAATACAGAAGCACGCCAAGTCCACAGGGAACCCCACCAGTGGGACCAATATCCTGAAGTGGATGGCGTACTCAGATCTTTTCTTGTGGAACTCCACAACCTCACCTATCTATCAGAATCTTCTGCATCCTGCATGGGAATTGATGGTCAAGTCAGATATTTCCAGATTATGAAGCCCCTGAGCGTGTGGACTCAGCCAGAACACTCCATCATGTCCCAGTTTGTTGTGTCAAAGACCTGCACCCTCAACCTATTGGGAGTGGACCTACTGCAGAAGCTGAAAGTGACCAGAGTGTTCCAGGAAGATGGGACCATGACACTTTCTTCACCCCTGACCCAAGAAGAAACAGGAACCTCAAACAACCACAGTGCAGACCCATCACAGGAGGTGCTGGACATAGTACCAGAAAAGCCACTCCATCACCCAGAGTCAAGATGTCTCTGACCAACTGAAGGTCTAAGTGAACTCGCCTAAGAAGATGGCCTGAGAACTTTGACATTGGCCAGGATATTCAACTCAAGAAGGACCCTACTCGCTTCATGGAATGGCAACACCACATCCGGCTCCAACGCCAGAGGTTCATCTTTTGCAAGCACCAGAAGGTGCCCCCTGCAATCAACCAGTTCACCCAGGCCCTAGACTGGCAAAAGGCCACTCAGCTCTTCAAACTTGTGCACAAATACTGACCTGAGACCGAGCTGGAGAAAAAGAAACAACTGATGGCCCGTGCTGAGAAAAAAGCAGCCGGTTAAGGAGACGTCCCAACAAGAAGACCCCCTGTGACCAGAGCAGGTGCTAACACAGTGACTGCCTTGGTGGAGAACAAGAAAGCCAGCTGGTCGTCATCTCTCATGATGTGGATCCTAGTAGACGGCTTGTTTTCCCGCCACCTCTGTGCCGGGAATATGGGATTCCCCTGCCGCATAGTGAAGGACAAGGCCAAACTGGGCTGCCTCGCCCATCGGAATCAATCCCAGCTTTCCACAGTGAAGAAAAAGACTGTAAACCCCACTGAGTTCAGAATGGGGCAAGGCCTGGAGGCCGTGAAAGAGGCTACGGTAATTGAAACCCCAACAGTGCTGAACCCGCACACTCTGCTCTCAAAAGTCCCAGTCACCGGAACGGTATTCACGGTGATCAACCTGGCCAGTGCCTTCTTCAGTGTCCTCCTCCACCTGGATGACCTGCCTGCCTCCACGCACCAGTGCAGTGCATATGGACAGTGTTGCCTCAAGGTACTCAGAACAAGCCCTTCAAGTTTCACCAAGACAATGTCCTCCATCCTCGTCAACTGGATTGCAGAATATGCAGGAGTCACTCTTCTACAACACGTGGATGACCTTCTCTTTTGTGTGGTTGACATCGATACCTGCACAGTCCATTCCCTGTTCCTTGAGGAACAGCAACGCAAGGTCTGAAAGAACAAAGTCCAGCGGTGTCAGAAGCAAGTTACATCCCTGGGACGCTGTATTGCCCACCAGACTAAACACCTGTCAAATGACTGGAAGACCACTGTGGAGAAGATGGCTCCCCCAACAACTCCAAAAATGCTGCAGGCCTTCTTTGGTCTAGTGTCGTGATGCAGGACATGGATCACTGATGCCTCAGTCCTAATGCAGCCTCTTTGCGCTTGCATCAACGCAACCCCACTCCTTCTATCGGACGCAGCCTTCAACTCATTCAGGAAATTGGAAGAACTCCACAGTCTCAGCGCCAATACAAGGCCTACCTGACTACGAGAAGTCTTTCCATCTACCTGATGGAAGAAAGAAGGTCATGCTACTGGAATCCTGGCACAGATTCACGGGGGAAAAACAGAGACTTTTAGGCTGCCTCTCAGCCCGCTTGGATCCAGTTGCAAGAGGAGCACCCTCCCGCCTGATGGCAGTATCTGCAGCACACGCCTTCCTGGACAAGACTGCTGACATCACACTTGGACAGCCACTGGAAACTCTCACTCCACACGACATCTTGGCAATCCTCAATCAAGCTCAACCAACAATAATCTCCCCACCACCAGACATCTTTGTGGCGCCTCTATCGCCTTTGTTCCAGACCTACAGTCCTCATCCCGGCCACTCTACTCCCACTCCCAAGGGGGATACAATATGGACTTTTCAGAACAAAAATTTACAGAATTTATCCTCCACTTGGATGGCTCCAGATTTGCAGATGATGAAGAATTTTCCACACAGGAAGTGCAGTGACCAGCAATCAAGAAATCCTGTGGTCCAGAAGTCTGTCACCTAGCCTGTCAGCCCAGGAAGCAGAACTGATAGCGCTGACGAAGGCCTGCCAGAGGGCAGAAGGCAAGACTGCAAACATCTACACCGACTACAGGTGCTCGCATGGCATAGCACACAACTTTGGGCCCATCTGGGCTGCAAGGGACTTCATCACAGCAAGCGGGACAACCGTGAAGCATCATGGAGCCTTCAGGGACCTGCTGGGTGTACTCCAACTTCCAAAATGGTGGCAATTTGAAAAATCAAAAGCGCATGGAAAACTGAGAACAGAAGAGGCGTGAGGCAATAACATGGCGGACATGGCAGCCAAAGAAGTGGCCAAAGGAAGACAACATGGAGAAGTGGGAGAGGTCGTAGAGCCGGACGGCTACTACATGACGACTGAAGACAAGAAACCTGACAAAAAGACGTCCTGGGATCTGCTCAAGAAGTTGTAAGACCAAGCTCCAAAAGGAGAAGAAGAGCTGAATGCGAAAAAGCAACACGTGAAGAAGGAAGGCTATCTACAATGGACTCCAAACCCTGCCTACCACAAAGTATGGTCCAATGGGCACATGGACCCACATACACAGATCAAAGACACAGATGAATGATCCGATTGGTGCTTACTGGTTCGCTTCAGGGATCTCTACCCTAACAGCCAAATTCACCAGCAGCTGTCTGACCTGCGGCAAATGCAAGCCTGGAAGTGTAGAAGAAAGTCTCCCTGACCTCATCCGGCAAGACCACTCTACCAGCTTCAGAGTATCCAGATAGACCACATCCAGATATCGCCAAGTGAAGGATTCAAATACGCCATTGTGGTCAAAGAAGTGTTTTCAAGATGGACAGAAGCCTTCCAAGTCAGTAAAGACTACTGCAAAGCAGCTACTTTTGGAAAATAGTGTGCAGATACGGGGTTCCAGAAGTGATAGAAAGTGATCAGGGCCCCGCATTCACAGCAAATCTGACACAAGAGATCCGGTTAGCTGTAGGGTCAGATTTAGACCTACACACTCCTTACCACCCCCAGAGCAGCGGGAAGGTAGAAAGACTGAACGGAACACTTAAGAATAGGATGCTGAAAATTGCCCAAGAGACACGCAAACCATGGCATGACACTCTCCCAATTGCATTGTTTAGCGTAAGGCACACTCCCAGAGACCTAGAAAAGCGTTCACCATTTGAAATTTTGTTTGGATCTAGTCCCAAGTTAGGTGCATTCTTCCCTCAGCAGCAGAATATGCAAAATGATATCTTGTTTGCTTATGTAATTCAATTGGTCAAAAAACTAATGTCCATTCTCGAGTTTTTCTCTTCACTGCCAGATCCAGACTCAGTGTCCGGTACGCACTCCAAAAGTTGGAAATGAGAACACTCGATCCCAGATTTGATGGTCCTGTCCAAGAGCCCCAGATGACACCAAACTCTGTGAAACTAGAGGGAAGCCTGCTTGGATCCACGTATCACATTGCAAGGAAGCTCCTGTACCAGAAGAGACACCTAAGCCATGAAGGATGTCGTGGATGCTCTGACTGACCAGACAGATGACCTACCTGACGAAGAATACACACGTTTTTCGGAACATGCAGTTAAATAAAGAGACTATGATTGCAAACACTTGAACCCCAGCAAAGGGACAGATCTCCTGACCGCCCATTTGCGAAAAGCCTGCATCGATGAGGGGTGCATGTGTTAGGCATGTGCCAGCCCATCTGTCATGTATAGTGTACAGTTCCTATAGCGTCTTGTGCTTGGGTGCGAGGAAACACAGGAGACATAGGTTGAAATGAAATGACTTGTATTACTTCATACAAGCATGCTGAAAAGTTCACACAGTTTGCAGGAACAGTGACAGGAGACACAGCAGGCCAGAGTAACTTCAAGCACTACAATAAATCTCCAAAGCAGGTTCAGGATCTCTTCTCTGTACCGTAATTCCTCTGCAAACATGGATTCACCAAACAGCAGGTTTCCAGAGTCTAAAAGTGTTCCAAGGTTCCTCAGTAGGGAATAGCTGGAGTACAAGTCCAAGGCTTCCAGGAGTCAGGTCACAGACTGACTGAGGCTTGATTCAGGAGCACTGATTGTTCAGCTGAGGCTGCTTAAGAAGCAAGAGGGAACAATCAGGGCGGGAACATGAAAACTGGAAACTCCATATTAACTGAGGGCAAGAGCTGCAGAAAGACAGAAAGCAAAATGGCCGACGGAAAACTGAGTTTCAAGGAACATGTCAACAGAGACAAAGAACCTTACATTACTCCCCCCTTAGGGACAACCTCCGGATGACCTCATACCAGGCTTGTCAGGGTACCGCTGATGAAACTGGCAGAGCAGGCGAGGAGCATTTACATTATTGACTGGTTCCCATGAGTTGTCCTCCACTGGGTAGCCCTGCCATTTAATCAAACATTGCAACTGATTTCTGTACAACCTGGAATCTAGAATCCTTTCCACCATAAATTCTTCCTGACCATCGACCAGCACTGGGTCAGGGCAAGGAGAAGAACGTCCAGGAAACGTATTGGGTGTTGCAGCCTTTAGTAGGGATACATGAAAGACAGGGTGGATTCTCATAGTTCTGGGCAGTTGAAGACGACATGCAACAGCACTTATAATCTTATTGATCTTATAAGGTCCAATGTACTTATGTCCCAATTTAGACGATGGAATCTTTAATTTAAGATTTCTGGTTGACAGCCAGACCAAATCTCCTACCTTGAAAGCTGGTGCAGGTTTACGAAATTTATCTGCTGCTTTCTTGTACCTTTCCTGAGCCAATTCTAGATTTTCCTTTAGAAGATCCATATTCTTTTGTAAAGAAGTGATTCTTTCAGCCACTGCCGGCAAGGGCGTATCTATGGGAAATCGAGGAAGAATGTTAGGATGATAACCTAGATTGGAGTAAAAAGGAGACTGCTTAGTGGAGGCGCTCTGAGAGTTGTTATAAGAGAACTCAGCCAGTGGAAGTAGATCCACCCAATCATCCTGTAGGTGGCAGATAAAACAGCGGAGATACTGCTCCAGGGTCTGATTGGTTCGTTCTGTCTGTCCATTAGTCTGGGGATGAAAAGCAGAAGAAAGGTTTACTTTAATGTCCAATGCTGCACAGAAATTTTGCCAAAACCTTGAAGTGAATTGCACTCCTCGATCCGAAATGACCTCATCCGGTACTCCATGTAAGCGAAACACATTCTTAATCATCAAGTCTGATGTCTGTTTTGCAGTGGGTAAGCCGACACAAGGGATAAAATGAGCTGCCTTTGTTAGACGGTCAACCACCACTAGAATGGTGTTCTTCCCTTGAGAGGTTGGTAACTCCACAATGAAGTCCATAGAAATGGATCCCCACGGGCGGGACGGGGTGGGAAGAGGTTGCAACAGACCAGTTGGTGAGGAGCGAGGTGTTTTGCATCTTGCACAGACTTCACATGAAGTGACATAGTTTAAGACATCTTTCCTGTAAGTGGGCCACCAAAAGAAACGAGAAAGAAATTCTTGTGTCTTTAGAATTCCCCTATGCCCGGCTATCTTGGAATCGTGGATGAGTTGCAATACTCTCAATCTGACTGTTTCAGGTATATACAGACGTTGTCCCTGAATCCACACACCATTCTTAAAGACAAGACTTACGTCCCTTGGGGGTTGAGCCAACAAAGAATCCGCATGGTATGCTTCCTTGATGTCCTTAAGTAGGTCTTGATTATGAATCACTCCCAGGAATCTAGAGTCAGGAAGAATAGTCTTAGGAGGAGTAAGTGGACGTGTCTCTGCTGAATGAATCCTAGAGAGTGCATCAGCCTTTCCATTGCGCGATCCTGGTCTATAAGAAATGACAAAATTAAATTGGTTTAGGAAAAGATTCCAGCGAGCCTGGCGAGGAGTCAGGCACTTAGCCGACCTGATAAATTCAAGGTTACGATGGTCTGTCAGGACGACTATTTGCTGTGCAGCTCCCTGAAGAAGGTGTCTCCATTCCTTGAAGGCGGCAATAATGGCCAACAATTCTCTATTGCCCACATCGTAGTTCCTCTCAGCCGAAGACAACTGCTGGGAAAAGAAGGCACAGGGATGCAAGACATTCTTCTCACCTGTTCTCTGAGAGAGTATAGCTCCAACGGCACAGTCTGAAGCATCCACCTCTATTATGAAGGCAAGCTCGGGGTTGGGATGTACTAAGATAGGTGCGGTGGTAAATTTATCCTTTAAACAGAAAAATGCTTCCTGAGCTTGCGGGGTCCAGGAGAACCTAGACTGTTTCCGGGTAAGTTGGGTGATAGGTGACACTACCTCAGAAAAATTCTTAATGAAACGTCTAAAGAAGTTGGCAAACCCGATGAAACGCTGCACCTCCTTCACATTTCTAGGAATTGGCCAATCCTTGATGGCTTGGGTCTTGCTTCCATCCATACTAATCCCTTGCGTAGATAGTACATACCCCAGAAATTGAATTTCGGTCCTATGGAATTCACATTTTTCAAGTTTGATGTAGAGATGGTTTTGTCTTAGGCGTTCTAAGACCATTCTCACATGTCCATGATGTTCCTCTGTGGAGTTAGAAAAAATTAGAATATCATCCAGATAAATCACCACAAATGTATCTAGGAGATCCCTGAAGATATCATTCACGAAGTGTTGGAAAGTGGCTGGGGCGGTAATCAGACCAAAAGGCATAACTAGATATTCAAAGTGTCCATAGCGTGACCTGAAAGCAGTCTTCCATTCATCCCCAGGTCTAATACGGACCAAGTTATAGGCCCCACGGAGATCCAGTTTAGAGAAAATTTTGGCATGCCGCACTCTCTCCAACAACTCAGGGATTAAAGGCAATGGATAACGGTTTCTAATAGTAACCTTATTGAGTTCCCTATAGTCTATGCAGGGTCTCAGAGATCCATCTTTCTTCTTCACAAAGAAGATGGGTGCACCTGCGGGAGATGAAGAGGGGCGTATGAAGCCCTTGGCTAAATTTTCGTCTATATTATCCTTCAAAGCTTTTAGCTCGGGCCCCGCTAGGGGGTAGATCTTACCAAAAGGTATCTCGGCTCCAGGCAATAATTCAATTGGACAATCATATGGACGGTGAGGAGGAAGCTGATCAGCGTTCTTCTTGTCACATAAATCCACATAGTCCTGGTATACAGCTGGTAGTTCAGGGACTGACATGGTTCCTTTAGGAACAGAGCAAGCTGAAACTCCTTGACTCATCTGTTTCTCCGGAAAGTGTAATTCCTTGGTCTCCCAGTTAATCGTAGGATTCTGCGCCTGCAGCCATGGTAGCCCTAGAATAATGGGAAAGTGGGGAGAAGAGATAAGCAAAAAATACATTTTCTCCTGATGATCTTTACCCATAAGGACCCTCAAAAGCTCTGTTTCTTGATCCACTGGTCCAGAAGTCAGTAGAGAGCCATCCACAGTCTCCATCTGTACTGGAGTAGCCTTCTTCACTGAACGTATCCCCTGTTTCAGAGCAAAGGAGATATCCATAAAATTTCCACTTGCTCCTGAGTCGATCATAGCAGAGCTAGACACCCAGACTGAGTCAACCCAGAGTTTGATGGAAAGGAAGCAATGAGAATTGTTTCTTTTACAACTCAGCTGGGACACCGCTGAGGAAACTTGAAAAATTGCAGCGTTTATACCGTCATCGTCCCCAGAACTAACAGAGTTTAAGTCTGAGAAATCAAGATCTCTTGCAGCAGATCTCTCTGGAGCCTGAGGCTCGGACATGACAGAGCTCCTCTCGCAACACTCACAGTGAATGACTGCTGCAGTAGTCTTACGAGAACGGCTGGGGCAGTTTATAATGAAGTGCCCTGACTTACCACAGTAGAAACATAGATTTTCCTTTATACGATGTTCTTTGCGTGCATCACTAAAACGTCTTTGTAAAGAGTCCACCTGCATGGGTTCAGGTTCTGGTTCCCTTGTGATCCTACTAAAAGGTTCCTTAGCTGAGGAGGGAGGTAGTAAAAGGTTAGTGCGATTATTTTCGAACCATCTCTCTTGTCTGCGTTCAGTCAGACGAGCATCAATACGGATACAATAGTTAATAAAGTCACCTAACGCAATGGGAGGGTCGGCACGAGCAAGTTCATCCTTAATCAGTGGAGACAATCCTTTCCGAAAAATAGATTTTTTAGCGGAAGTGTCCCAAGTGGTATCAAGAGCCCATCTCCTGAAATCCAGGGCATATTCGGCTACTGAACGCTTACCTTGGCGCAAAGTTAACATGGCTGCTTCAGCTGTTGCACCTCGATTGGGGTCATCAAACACCTGCCCCATGGCTGAAATAAAAGCATCAAGGTGATTCAAACAATCATCCTCAGTCTCAATCAGAGGGTTTGCCCACATCAAAGCCTTATTGGTAAGCAACATGATTATAGTAAGCACTTTGGATCGTTCAGTGGGAAATTGTGAAGCATGTGCAGAGAAAAATAAATTGCATTGATTAATAAATCCCTGAATTTCTCACGTTCACCGCCAAAACGAAAAGGAGGTAATTTGGGGATCCCAGAACTCGGGGTTATGGCAGGAGCCTGGGCTCGTTCCTCTAGAGCAGGGGTGGGCAATTAATTTTGCCAGGGGGCCGCATGAGAAATTGGGATGGTTTTAGAGGGCCGGACTAATATAATTAACTCCGTTCTACCCAATACTGTATATATACATATATATATATATATATATATATATATACTGTATACTGTATATATACATACCTGCCCATTATCATCATCTTCTCCCCATCATCATCAATGCCTGCCCATCATCATCATCATCTTCTCCCCATCATCAATGCCTGCCCATTATCATCAATACCTGCCCATTATCATCATCTTCTCCCCATCATCATCAATGCCTCCCCATTATCAGCAATGCCTGCCCATCATCATCTTCTCCCCATCATCAATGCCTGCCCATTATCATCAATGCCTGCCCATTATCATCATCTTCTCCCCATCATCATCAATGCCTCCCCATTATCAGCAATGCCTGCCCATCATCACACACAGACAGCACATAAGCACTCTCTCACATACATACCACACACACACACACACACACACACACACACACACCACACACCACACACAAGCACCGCACTACATAGACACAGACACACACCGAGACACGTCTTACCTGTCCAGCGTCCCCGCTCTCTGACACAGCCGGCCGCTGAATGATGACGTCATTCAGCGGCCGGCTGTGAGAGGAAGCGCCGGTGGAGCCCGGAGCTGCAGCAGCGGAGGCACGGGAGAGGTAAGTATTGTGCCAGCTGATGCCGGGGCCCCGAGACTGCCGGAGCGCCTCCGCGGGCCGATCACTGACAGCCGGCGGGCCGGATGCGGCCCGCGGGCCGCCCCTTGCCCGGGTCTGCTCTAGAGCCTCAATCCTGGCTCGCAATTCCTGGGTAGTCTGTCCAAACACTTGCAAATTATGATTAGTGAGGTCCTGTAGGCTTGCAAAACGGGTTTTTAAAGTCTGTACATCTGAAAGGATTGTATCAGTCACTCCGCAAAGTTCCTTTATGCGGGCCTCCATCTTCCAGATCTTTTAAGGCAGAAGTGCTGGAAGAGGAAAAAAAAAAAAAAAACAATAGTGTTTACCTGTGGTAACACTCCAGAGTAAAATTTTAAGGGAATGCGCTCACCTGGAATGGTTGTGAGAAGTCACAACCACTGTCATCACATAAGGTATTAAACGGACATCTGATATCCACAGTCACAGCAGACACGGCTTTCCCAAACCCAGCAGACACTAAACATTGGCTCCTGAATCTTGTCATGTATAGTGTACAGTTCCTATAGCGTCTTGTGCTTGGGTGCGAGGAAACACAGGAGACATAGGTTGAAATGAAATGACTTGTATTACTTCATACAAGCATGCTGAAAAGTTCACACAGTTTGCAGGAACAGCGACAGGAGACACAGCAGGCCAGAGTAACTTCAAGCACTACAATAAATCTCCAAAGCAGGTTCAGGATCTCTTCTCTGTACCGTAATTCCTCTGCAAACATGGATTCACCAAACAGCAGGTTTCCAGAGTCCAAAAGTGTTCCAAGGTTCCTCAGTAGGGAATAGCTGGAGTACAAGTCCAAGGCTTCCAGGAGTCAGGTCACAGACTGACTAAGGCTTGATTCAGGAGCACTGATTGTTCAGCTGAGGCTGCTTAAGAAGCAAGAGGAAAGAATCAGGGCGGGAACATGAAAACTGGAAACTCCATATTAACTGAGGGCAAGAGCTGCAGAAAGACAGAAAGCAAAATGGCCGACGGAAAACTGAGTTTCAAGGAACATGTCAACAGAGACAAAGAACCTTACACCATCGGCAGCACAAAAGAGTTGCAGCACTTTGGGACAGGAGCAGGTTTTTACGGCAAGTGGTATCTAAGGGGGGACTGTCATGGAAATATATATGTATTCCACGTATTCAATGTATATTCATATATATGCATTTACAGTTAGATAGATCTCACTTGCTAAAAATCCTGTGCTCAGCATATCTATGCAAAAGCTGATGCTAGCTATAATCAGTCGCTTAAGACGACCCTGGCTATAGCTCATAGGGACTTTTTACCAAGGTTACAGAAACAAGGACAGAAGATATCTATTATTTTCTTTACTAGTCACGTAGGAAAACTGGGACAAAGAACAATAAACAATAAATCTGCTACTTCAGCCCTTTTATCATAATTATCATACTTATACTAAAACAGCCAATAACCTAGCAGCTTTTAATTATATGCTAATTGACTAACCAGCCCCTTTTTGTAAACGTATAAAACCTTGAATGAATAATAAACTGTTGGTCTTGACGAACTCTTATGCTGACACTTTCGTTGTGGACAGTCCTCATTTCGTTTGAGCAGCTCAAAAAGACATTTAATATAAGATTGGGAACAGCAGCAGCAAACACTGCAGGATAGATTTATCCTAATTAAATTTCCATAACACTGGAAGGACCAATGGGTGTGGCAGCTGTATCTGAGCATGTGACCCCTGATCTCCAATGGGAGATCTTGCCCTGGGCATGCTCAGATGAAGCAACAAAGGACTTAAGGCACTGCCACACTTAGCGATCGCACTAGCGATCACAACAACGACTTAACCTGACGAGATCGCTAGTGCGATCGCTATATGATCGCTAGTTAGATTCCAAACACAACTCATCAACAATCTGTGATTCCAAACACATCTCAACAGCGATCTGTATAACTACCTCTGCGGTCGTTGGGAAAACCTAGTCCCACCTGCGATGCTGGTGAAGTCGTTCATAAAGGGTTTAACACTCAGCGATTCAGGCACACCAGCGGGACACCAACGACCAAAAAACGGCTCAGAACGTTCACTAGCGATCAACGACATCTCAGCAGGGGCCACATCGCTGCTACATGTCACACACAGTTAAGTCGCTAACGAGATCGCTACTGCGTCATAAATGGTGATAAATTAGCGATCTCGCTTGAGATCTCGCTTAGTGTGGCATACCCTTAAGTCCTAAAGATGTCTGCTCGCCGCTGACCAGTACTGGCAACAATAGCAGAACCTGGAGAGGCAGTGGCAAGTCTCTGCACAGTATTAGATGGGGGAGACACTGGGACCGACGTCTTTGCTGAGCAGGCTCCACTCTGGCCGGAGATGGATGGGGGACTGCAGCAGGACTGGTTCGTGACTCCCCTTGTGCAGCAGTGGGAACTCAAACCCAAACAGTATGTAAGTACTTGGATAAGAATTAACCAGAGCCAGTATTAATTTGGATCAAATAAGTCATACCACACTAATCTAATTGCCTTCTATGATGGAACCACTTACTGAGTAGATCAGGGAAATGCTGCAGATATAGTATATCTAGACTTCAGAAAAGCATTTGATAAAGTATCTAATACTATCTTTATTGAAAAAATGACCAAGCATGGAATTGACAAGGCTATGGTTAGGTGGATTCAGTGATCATACTCAAAGAGTGGTAATAAATGGTTGCACATCCAATTGGAAGAGTGTTTCAAGTGGGGTACCACAAATCTCTGTACTGGTCCCAGTGATGTTCAACATTTTTATAAATGATCTAGATAAGTGAATTGAAGTTAAACTAATCAAATTTGCAGACAATGCAAAGCTAGGAGGGATAGCTAACAATAGAGAAGACAGAGAAAGGATTCAGAAGGATCTAGACAATCTTGAGCAATTGGCAGCGACTAGTAGAATGGTATTTAACAGGGAGAAAAGCAAGATTCTACATCTGGGCTAGAAAAACAAAAATGACATCTACAAAAATGGCAGGAATAAAACTAAGCAACAGCACATGTGAAAAAGCCTTGGGCATACTAATAGATCACAGACTGCACATGAGTCAACAGTATAATGCAGCAGAAAAAAATGGCAAACAGTTCTAGGATATTACTGGAGTAAGTACAGAGAAGACCTACCATGATGATGAGAGGACTGCAAAGTATATCCTATGAAGAACGGTTAAAGGATTCAGGAATTTTTCGCTTGCAAAAAAGAAGGATGAGAGGAGACTTAATAGCTGTCTTCAAATATTTGAAAGGGTGTCACAGTGTAGAGGGATTATCCTTATTCTTATTTACAAATAGAAACATGAGAAGCAATGGAATGAAACTGAAAAATGTAGATACAGGTTAGATGTTAGAAAACAGTGAAGGTGATCAATGAGTGAAACAGGCTGCCAATGGTAGTCATCAAACAGAGGCTGGACAGACATCTGTCTGAGGTGGTTTAGTGAATCCTGCATTCAACAGGGGGTTGGACACGATGACCCTAGAGATCCCTGTCAATTCTAGCATTCCAAGATTCTATAATTCTAATGGGATGGTTTGTATTCAATGAATACAGATTTTACTTCAGAATTGATTATTTTGATAATGACTGATCAATGTTGTCAGATAAAGAAACAAATTTCTCTGATAACACATATTACAAAGTTGCTTATTTTATACAGATAGGATAATAGAATAAGCTTTTTGATAGTTAAGGTGGAAATGGCTGCGATGAGAGCTCTGCTTTAACCCCTTCATGACCCAGCCTATTTTGACCTTAAAGACCTTGCCATTTTTTGTAATTCTGACCAGTGTCCCTTTATGAGGTAATAACTCAGGAACGCTTCAATGGATCTTAGTGATTCTGAGAATGGTTTTTCAAGACATATTGGGCTTCATGATAGTGGTAAATTTAGGTCGATAATTTTTTCGTTTATTTGTGAAAAAAATGGAAATTTGGCGAAAATTTAGAAAATTTTGCAATTTTCAAAATTAGATTTTTTATTCTGTTAAACCAGAGAGTTATGTGACACAAAATAGTTAATAAATAACATTTCCCACATGTCTAATTTACATCAGCACAATTTTGGAAACAAAATTTTTTTTTGTTAGGAAGTTATTAGGGTTAAAAGTTGACCAGTGATTTCTCATTTTTACAACAAAATTTACAAAGCCATTTTTTTTACGGACCACCTCACATTTGAAGTCACTTTGAGGGGTCTATATGGCAAAAAATACCCAAAATTGACAACATTATAAAAACCGAACCCCCCAGGCTACTTAAAACTACATTAAAGAAGATTGTTAACCCTTCAGGTGCTTGACAGGAACTAAAGCAACGTGGAAGGAAAAAATGGACATTTTAATTTTTCCAACAAAAATTTTCTTTTAGCGTCAGTTATTTCATTTTCACATGGGCAACAGGATAAAATGGATCCTAAAATTTGTTGGGCAATTTCTCATGAGTACACCGATACCTAATATGTGGTCATAAACCATTGTTTGGGCGTACGGCACGGCTCAGAAGGGAAGGAGCGCCATTTGACTTTTTGAATGGAAAATATGCTGGAATATTTAGCGGTTGCCATGTCGCATTTGGAGAGTCCCTGTGTGCCTAAACATTGGAGCTCCCCCACAAGTGATCCCATTTTGGAAACTAGACCCCCCAAGGAACTTATCTAGATGCATAGTGAGCACTTTGAACCCCCAGGTGCTTCACAAATTGATAAGTAAAAAAAGAAAGTACTTTTTTTCACAAAAATTTTCTTTTAGCCTCAGTTTTTTCATTTTCACATGGGCAAAAGGATAAAATGGATCCTAAAATTTGTTGAGCAATTTCTCCTGAGTACACCGATACCTCATATGTGGTCATAAAGCACTGTTTAGGCGCACGGCAGGGCTCAGAAGGGAAGGAGCGCAATTTGACTTTTTGAATGAAAAATATGCTGGAATATTTAGCGGTTTCCATTTCACCTTTGGAAAGTCCCTATGTGCCTAAAGATTGGAGCTCCCCCACAAGTGACCCCATTTTGGAAACTAGACCCCAAGGAACTTATCTAGATGCATAGTGAGCACTTTGAACCCCCAGGTGCTTCACAAATTGATCCGTAAAAAAAAGAAAGCACTTTTTTTTCACAAAAATTTTCTTTTAGCCTCAGTTTTTTCATTTTCACATGGGCAACAGGATAAAATTGATCCTAAAATTTGTTTGGCAATTTATACTGAGTACAAAGATACCTCATATGTGGTCATAAACCACTGTTTTGATGCACAGCAGGGCCCAGAAGGGAAAGAGCACCATTTGACTTTTTGAATGGAAAATTAGCTCCAATGGTTAGCGGACACCATGTCGTGTTTGGAGAGCCCCTGTGTGCCTAAACTTTGGAGCTCCCCCACAAATGACCCCATTTTGGAAACTAGACCCCTAAGGAACTTATCTAGATGCACAGTGAGCACTTTGAACCCCCAGGTGCTTCACAGAAGTTTATAACGCAGAGCCGTGAAAATAAAAAATCATTTTTTTTTCTCAAAAAATGATTTTTTTAGCCCCTTTTTTTATTTTCACAATGGTTACAGGAGAAATTGGACCCGAAAAGTTGTTGTCCAGTTTGTCTTGAGTACGCTGGTACCCCATATGTGGGGGGTAACCACTGTTTGGGCACACGTCAGTCCTCGGAAGGAATATAGTGATGCTTTGAAATGCCGACTTGATGGAATGGTCTGCGGGCACCTTGTTACGTTTGCAGAGACCCTGATGTGCCTAAACAGTAGAATCCCCCCACAAGTGACCCCATTTTGGAAACTAGACCCCCAAGGAACTTATCCAGATGTGTGGTGAGCACCTTGAACCCCCACGTGCTTCACAGAAGTTTATAATGCAGAGCCGTGAAGATAAAAAAATCATTTTTTTCCTCAAAAATTGATTTTTTTAACCTGCAATTTATTATTTTCACAAGGGTAACAGGAGAAATAGGACCCTAAAAGTTGTTGTACAGTTTGTTCTGAGCACACTGGTACCCCATATGTGGGGAGAACACTGTTCGGGCACACGTTGGGGCTCGGAAGGGAAGTAGTGAAGTTTTGAAATGCTGACTTTGATGGAATGGTCTGTGGGTATCTTGTTACGTTTGCAGAGACCCTGATGTGCCTAAACAGTAGAAACTCCCCACAAGTGACCCCATTTTGGAAACTAGACCCCACAAGGAACTTATCTAGATGTGTGGTAAGCACTTTGAACCCCCAAGGGCTACACAGAAGTTTATAACGCCTGGGCATGAAAATAAAAAAATCATATTTTTTCCACAAACATGATCCTTTAGTCCCCAATTTTTTTATTTTCCCAAGGGTAACAGGAGAAATTAGACCCCAAAAGTTGTTGTACAATTTGTCCTGAGTACGCTGATATCCCATATGTGGGAGAAAACTACTGTATGGGCACACGTCGGGGCTCGGAAGGGAAGTAGTGACGTTTTGAAATGCCGACTTGATGGAATGGTCTGCGGGCGTCATGTTACGTTTGCAGAGCTCCTGATGTGCCTAACAGTAAAAACTCCCCAAGTGACCCCATTTTGGAAACTAGATCCCCCAAGGAACTCCTCTAGATGTGTGGTGAGCACTTTGAATCTCCAAGTTCATCACAGAAGGTTATAACCCAGAGCCGTGAAAATAAAAAATCATTTTTTTTCCACAAAAATAATTTTTTTAGTCCCCAACTTTTTTTCCCAAGGGTAAAAGGAGAAATTAGACCCCCAAATGTTATGAATATGCTGGAGGCGGCTTATGAGCTGGGGCTCCCTCCGGTGGTTGCTGAGGGTAATGAACTGATTACTGAATGGCCTTCAGCTGGCGCTGAATGGTAGGATATAAGTGGCCTGAGTTCCCAGCAGCCTTGCCGGTTATCAATTGTTCCTTCTGGTCTTGCTTGAAGCACTGCTAGTTTTCTGCTCTCCTTCAGATAGGTGTTTGCTGTTTTTTTTTCCTCTGATTTTTCTCTGCTGGTTTGCTGCTTGCAGTGGACTGCAGCCTGTCCCCTTTTGGGGGGTCTGGCGCTGCAATTGTGCTCCGTTTGTGTCTGCACTTTTGCTTTACTCTTTTGTTACTTTTTATTTGCTGAATAGTGTTTTGTTACACCAGAGATCTGATTTAGGTGGATGAGATTGTGTGATCTCAGGTTTTTTGGCAATCAGAAGTGTTGGTATTTTTGTTAGGGTTTTGTTGGATTGCAGTCAGAATTCTTTCCTGTACTTTTCTGTCTAGACAGATTGGGCCCCAGCGTTTGCTCATTCTATTTTCTGTCTGAGTCCGTGCTTTCTTCTTGTCTAACCGCCATTACATGTTTGGGGGCTTCCTATTTTCTTTGGGGATCTGCTCCGGGGCAGATAGCTTTCATCTTTCTGCCTTTAGGTGTAGTTATCTCTTAGGCTGTGAAGAGGCGTCTAGGATCACCGTAGGAACGCTCCATGGCTACTTCTAGTTGTGTGGTTAGTTTAGGTTACTGCAATCCAATAGGTTCCAGCCTCTCTGATGTATTACCGCTTTTGCTGTTTTTTGCTATTTCTCCTCAGTTACCGAAACATAACACCCAAAGTTGTTGTGCAATTTTTCCTGAGTACGCTTATACCCCATATGTGGGGGTAAAACCACTGTTTGGGCACACGTCGGGGCTCGGAATAAAGGGAGCACTGTTTGACTTTTTGAACGCAAAATTTGCTGGAATCAATGGTGGTGACATGTCACGTATGGAGAACCTCTGATGTGCCTAAATAGTGGAAACTCCTCAATTGTAACTCCAACCCTAACCCCAACACACCACTAACCCAACCTTAACCCCTACACACCCCTAACCCTAATCTAAGCCCTAACCATAACTCTAACCCCAACACACCCCTAACCCTAATCCCAACTCTAACCATAACCCTAACCACAAGCCTAACCCTAAACCTAATCCCAACCCTAACCCCAAAACACCCCTAAAACTTATCCTAACTCTAACCCTAATCCCAACCCTAACCCTAATCTCAACCCTAACCCTAATTCTAACCCTAACCCAAATTCCAACCCTAACTCAAATTCTAACCTTAACCCTTACCCTAATTCTAACCCTAATGCTAACCCTAACCCTAGTTCTAACCCTAGTTCTAACCATAACCCTAAGGCTGAGTTCATATTGCATTTTACCAGCCCGTTCAACACATAGTGTTGACGGGCTGGTAACGGTATAGCATAACGCGATCGCGTTATGCTATATCCGCTAGCGCAGATGAATCAGCAGATGATTCATCTGTGCTAGCGGTGACGGAGCCCAGACGCTGCAGCCTGTGTCCGAGGCTCCGTCACTGAATGACGGCACGTCGCGAACGCATGCCGCTTCACGGCATGCGTCGCAATGCGCTCACAAATGGGGTGAATGGCAGCGTTAATGGACTGCGTTACACCGCGTTATACCGCGGTGTAACGCAGTCTGTCTTACGGACTGCCATAACGCAATATGAACCCAGCCTAATTCTAACCCTTTAGGCTGGGTTCACATTGCATTGATGCAGTCCGTTAGACGGACTGCGTTACACCGCGTTATAACGCGGTGTAACGCAGTCTGTTAACGCTGCCATTGAACCCCACTGTTGGGCACATCGTGACGCATGCCGTAAAGCAGCATGAGTTCGCGACGTGCCGTCATTCAGTGATGAAGCCTCGAATGCGACCTGCAGCGTCTGAGCTCCGTCACCGCTAGCACAGATGAATCATCTGCTGATTTATCTGCGCTAGCGGGTATAGCATAACGCGATCACGCTATGCTATACCGTTACCAGCCCATCAATGCTATGTGTTGAACGGGCTGCTAAAACGTAATGTGAACCTAGCCTAACATGAAAAAATATATATATATATTTTCTTTATTTTATTTTTTGTGCCTACCTATGGGGGTGATAAAGGGTGCTTTTATTTACTTTTTTATTTATTTTGATCACTGTGACAGTTTATCACAATGATCAAAATAAATTCATGTACCCTGGAGGGCGCACAGAGCATGCGCCGGCCGGCGGGCGCACTGAGCATGCGCCCGCCATTTTCCAAGATGGCGGCGCCCATGAAGAGTCCAAGACGGACGCCGGGACGGATCGAGGACGCCAGAAGACCGGGGGAGGTGAGGGGACCTACGGGGGGGTCGGAAGCCAAGGGGGAGCGGAGGCAAGGAGGAGGGGAGAGGACCGGAGCGCAGGGGAGCAGATAGTGACAGTGGTGATCGATCGCCGCCATGAATCGATGGCGGCGGCCGATCACCGCCGTGACTCGGTGTGGGGGGGTCGTAACTCGGTGTCCAGCAATAGCAGATGCTATTGCAGCATCGGCCATGGCTGGATTGTAATATTTCACCAAATTTCATTGGTGAAATATTACAAATCGCTCTGATTGGCTGTTTCACTTTTAACAGCCAATCAGAGCGATCGTAGCCACGTGGGGGATAAGCCTCCCCACTGTGGTGATGCACAAAGGGTCTTGTGGCAGGGGGTCGGGTGACCTTTCAGTGACACCGGTCACCCGACCCACAGGAACATGATTTATAGCATGACGCCTACGTTGGCTAAATGGGTCGGGATGCCACTGGTTTTCATGACGCCAACGTAGGCGTCATTGGTCGGGAAGGGGTTAGTGGAATACTTCAAACATAGCTGGACAGTCATCTGTATGAGATGATTTAGTGAATCCCACGCTGCAATAAGCAGAGGGATGGACACAATGATTCTTGAGGTGCCTTCCAACTCTAACATTCTATGATTCTAGTTACTCGAGGCAGTGTTTTGCAAAAGAACCCTTCCATGCAAAGTTTACTACCAGTCACAGAGGCATCGGCTAATGTGAGTACTACTCCAATCAGACTATGCCTGCTGTCGCTGATAAAAGCGAGAGCAGGCGCCACTGAAGGGATTAGTCTTCAGCTGGCACCTGCTCTATAAATAAATAAAAAAAATTATGTGGGTTTTGTTATATTTTCGATAACCAGTGCTAGAAAAACTGACAGCTGCAGGCTGCAACCCTCAGCTGTCAGCTTATAAGGGCTGGTTATCAGGAATAAAGGGGTCCCTATACTGTTTTTTTTTTAATTATTTGAAATAATAATTTAAAAAAACGACATGGGTCCCCCCATTTTTTACTGCCAGCCAAGCTAAGGCAGACATCTTGGGGCTAGTTTTCTCAGACTGGTAAGTGGCCATGGATATTAGCCCCTCCAGCCTAAAAATAGCAGCCCATCTATTAGATATGTCAATTCTGGTGCATTGCCCTGTTCTTCCCAAATGGTGTAAGGTGGAAACTGTACTTAATATTTGTGGAGTTGATGTCAATTTGTAATGTCAGGTCATCGGCGTGATGACCTCATGTTGCTGCTCGCAGTGATCCCATTGAGGTCACCACAGTTCATTGGGTCGCTCACAGTGAAATTTGGAAAAGCAGCTTCAATGCCCAGTGGAGAACTCTATGACGTCACCACTAGTTACTGGAGCTGCGCTCACAGCACCTCATTTTACCGTGGCTTCCAGACTGGACAGTTGCATCATGGCACCGTCCAGGTTGTAAACCACATATAGCAGAGATGGATTACAGCGTGGAAAATCTTCACTTTGGACAGGTGAGGGATATGGTTGATCATTATTTTTCTTTTTTTTACATGGGACAAGGGCTTCAATGGAATGGCATAAGGTGAGTATTTTTGTTTATTATTTTCTGTTTTTTTTTACAGGGGACAAGGGCTTCAAAGGAATGGCATAAGATGAGTATTTTTTTTTTGTTTTGTTTACAGGGGGCAAAGGAATGGAATAAGGTGAGTATTTTTGTTTATTATTTTCATTTTTTAAAAATCTCCATTCCTCAAAGAATCTGGGTGTTTTAAAAAAGGGGTTCATTTTAAATGTATAGTTTACTGCTCCTTGACTAGGTTAACTGTCACCTCTGCAATCTGTTACAGGAGGTTGGCTTCTCAGGCAAACACTGCATACTAGAAAGTTGTTTGCTACATACTATTCAAGCAAAGCTCTGAAACTGGCTAGATTGCTATAGAGGAACAACATATTTGCCCTTGTGCTTCTCCAAGACAGCAGAGGCAAAACTACCTCTGCTTGCAGCATGTGTGAAAGCACAGTTTAGAGCAGGAATGCAACCATATCTCTGTACTAATTAGCCAATCCTTGGGAGCTCCCCATGGCTAGTAAACAGGCAGTCGAAGAAAAAAAAATTGACAACTCCTTTAACCCCTTAGTGACAGAGCCATTTTGCAGCTTAATGACCGGGCCAATTTTTACAATTCTGACCACTGTCACTTTATCAGGTTATAACTCAGGAACGCTTTAACGAATCCAGCTGATTCTGAGATTGTTTTTTCGTGACATATTGTACTTCACGATAGTGGTAAAAAAATTTTATATGACTTGCGTTTATTTATGAAAAAAAACGGAAATATGGCGAAAATTTTGAAAATTTAGCAATTTTCAAACTTTTAATTTTTATGCCCTTAAATCAGAGAGATACAGTACAGACCAAAAGTTTGGACACACCTTCTCATTTAAAGATTTTTCTGTATTTTCATGACTATGAAAATTGTACATTCACACTGAAGGCATCAAAAGTATGAATTAACACATGTGGAATGATATACTTAACAAAAAAGTGTGAAACAACTGAAAATATGTCTTATATTCTAGGTTCTTCAAAGTAGCCACCTTTTGCTTTGATGAGTGCTTTTCACACTCTTGGCATTCTCTTGATGAGCTTCAAGAGGTAGTCACCGGAAATGGTCTTCATACAATCTTGAAGAAGTTCCCAGAGATGCTTAGCACTTGTTGGCCCTTTTGCCTTCACTCTGTGGTCCAGCTCACCCCAAACCATCTCGATTGGGTTCAGGTCTGGTGACTGTGAAGGCCAGGTCGTCTGGCGTAGCACCCCATCACTCTCCTTCTTGGTCAAATAGCCCTTACACAGCCTGGAGGTGTGTTTGGGGTCATTGTCCTGTTGAAAAATAAATGATGGTCCATCTAAACGCAAACCGGATGGAATAGCAAGCCGCTGCAAGATGCTGTGGTAGCCATGCTGGTTCAGTATGCCTTCAAATTTGAATAAATTCCCAACAGTGTGACCAGCAAAGCACCCCCACACCATCACACCTTCTCCTCCATGCTTCACTGTGGGAACCATGCATGTAGAGTCCATCCGTTCACCGTTTCTGCGTCGCACTGTTGCCAGTCCTTAGCAGTGGTTTACTAGCAGCTATTTTACCATGAAGGCCTGCTGCACAAAGTCTCCTCTTTAGTGTTGAGCATTCCGATACCGCAAGTATCGGGTATCGGCCGATATTCGCTGTATCGGAATTCCGATACTTAGTTCCGATATTTTTCATATATCGTATACCGGAATCGGAAGTTCCCATAATTCTTTGAGAGGCAATGTGATTTTAGTCAGCCAATGAGGAATCCTAAGAAGTATGGGCACATCCTGTACTGCTGCGGTCATGTTAACTAATGGCATGGCTGTGATTGGATGCTGAAATGATGTCAGAATGCACTATAAAAGGCGCCGCCGCCATTTTAGCGTCACTGTGCTGTGAACTCAGTTAGGGAAAGAACGCTGCTCTGCTGACTCTGAGGGACAGTTAGAGATTGCGATTTAGTGTACTGTGCTTTAGGCAGGCTAGTTTACCACCGGCTGTGTAAAGCTTCCTTTTGCCTGCAGTGTTGTTTTAACAGCTCTGCAAGGTGTGTGTGAGTGCAGCTAACGCTGCAGTTTGCTCTGTATGCAACGCTGTCTGTAGGCATCTGCACGTGTCACTCACAGACTCTTTTTTTTTTCTTCAGTGTAATTCTTGCTGCTCCATGCAATTGAAATAATAGTGTGACGTGCTTCCATCCGTATACAATACCTTGGTTGCAAACACTATAGAAGTCCACAAAGGAGCCTTTCACAGCAAGTGAACAGTTGTGTTTCAGTGTTCACTGCAGTCTGTGAGTTTTTTTTTTTTTTTGAGTGCAGATCACGCTCCAGTTACTTCAACTAATGCTGCGTGTACTCTGCTGAGCGTCTGTCACTGGCTCATCCTTGTCATTTTTCAAAAATTGCTGACTGCTTTATTCTATTTTAAATTTACAAAAATCTATTAGTGTGACGCTCTTCCATCAAAATACAATACATTGCTTGCAAACATAATAGAAGTCCACAGAAAGGCCTTTCACAGCAAGTGAACAGTTGTGTTTCAGTGTTCACTGCAGTCTGTGAGGTTTTTTTTTTTTTTGAGTGCAGATCACGCTCCAGTTACTTCAACTAATGCTGTGTGTACTCTGCTGAGCGTCTGTCACTGGCTCATCCTTGTAATTTTTCAAAAATTGCTGCTGCTTTATTCTATTTTAAATTTACAAAAATCTATTAGTGTGACGCTCTTCCATCAAAATACAATACATTGCTTGCAAACATAATAGAAGTCCACAAAAAGGCCTTTCACAGCAAGTGAACAGTTGTGTTTCAGTGTTCACTCTAGTCTGAGGTTTAAATTTTTTGTAGGAGTGTAGATCCCGCTCCACTTACTTCAACCACCGCTGCGTGTACTCTGCTGAGTGTCTGTCACTGGCTCATCCTTGTCATTTTTCTAAAATTGCTGCTGCTTTATTCTATTTTAAATTTACAAAAATCTATTAGTGTGACGCTCTTCCATCAAAATACAATACATTGCTTGCAAACATAATAGAAGTCCACAAAAAGGCCTTTCACAGCAAGTGAACAGTTGTGTTTCAGTGTTCACTCTAGTCTGAGGTTTAATTTTTTTGTAGGAGTGTAGATCCCGCTCAACTTACTTCAACCACCGCTGCGTGTACTCTGCTGAGTGTCTGTCACTGGTTCATCCTTGTAATTTTTCAAAAATTGCTGCTGCTTTATTCTATTTTAAATTTACAAAAATCTATTAGTGTGACGCTCTTCCATCAAAATACAATACATTGCTTGCAAACATAATAGAAGTCCACACAAAGGCCTTTCACAGCAAGTGAACAGTTGTGTTTCAGTGTTCACTCTAGTCTGAGGTTTAATTTTTTTGTAGGAGTGTAGATCCCGCTCCACTTACTTCAACCACCGCTGCGTGTACTCTGCTGAGTGTCTGTCACTGGCTCATCCTTGTCATTTTTCAAAAATTGCTGCTGCTTTATTCTATTTTAAATTTACAAAAATCTATTAGTGTGACGCTCTTCCATCAAAATACAATACATTGCTTGCAAACATAATAGAAGTCCACAAAAAGGCCTTTCACAGCAAGTGAACAGTTGTGTTTCAGTGTTCACTCTAGTCTGAGCTTTAATTTTTTTGTAGGAGTGTAGATCCCGCTCCACTTACTTCAACCACCGCTGCGTGTACTCTGCTGAATGTCTGTCACTGGCTCATCCTTGTAATTTTTCAAAAATTGTTGCTGCTTTATTCTATTTAAAATTTACAAAAATCTATTAGTGTGACGCTCTTCCAGAGGACAGCGTTTGTTGGCCAGTTGGGAGTCTGCAGCACATGGTTGATTTCATGCTGCACTGCCTGAGAAACGACCGCCGCATCGCCCACATTCTCACCACGTCAGATTATTGGGTGTACACCCTCCTAGACCCTCGCTACCGGGACAATTTACAAAGCCTCATCACACCGTTGAACCGGGACCGTAAAATGCTGGAGGACCAAGACACACTGTTGAAATCCATAATGTTCTCAATTCCAGCCGAGAGCGCTGCTGCTGCTACTGCTTTACAAAGCAGCTCTGTGCGTCGAGGCATTGTAGACACCTCTGCAACAAGAGGGAGCACAAGCAGCGCCTCTGCACAGGGCAAGAGCTGTATGTTACAAATGTGGCGAAGTTTTGTGACAGCGCCACCAAGGTCTACACCATAGTGATGGGAAATCTAGTTAATTTTGGTGATTAGTTCACCATGAACTAGTTCACTGAAAAGATTAGTTCAAAAGATTAGTTCATTTAGTTCAGTTTTTCTCCACCCTATCCTGTGAGGAGCTGATAGGAAATGCATCATTTGACCTCTGAACTAAAAGAACTAGATGAACTGCTGAACAAAATGTTCTATTGAGAATGACTCAGGACAGCCTAGTTCAATCTGATGCCTCTCACTGAGCCCAGCAGTGCCACATAATGATTGTGTATGAGGGGGCTGAGAAGCAGTTCTGCATCCACCATTTTAAGAACAGAACAGGGGTCAGTGTTAAAGATTTTAGCAAGACTGATCTTCTAGGCTAGAGGCATGAACCACACACAGAAACAGTCTCTCTCATACACACATATGAGCTGTGTCTGTCTACTGTGTGTGCAATTTCAGTTTTTATTAATAATATTATTATTACTATTATATTTGTATTTGATGTGTGGTATAGTGTTTTACTACCTTGTTTTCCAGCATCAAGAGCTGTAAAGAGCCAGTGTGAGACAGAGCAGGGAGCTTCCTGGAGCTGTATGAACCTGGATCACTCTCTGTCTCCTCCCACTTACTGTTTAGTTCACAATGAACTAATCTGTGTCAGGATGGTGAACTAGATGGACTAGTTCACTCTGAAGATTAGTTCATTTTGAACTACTCACTCACGAACTACCCATCACTACTACACCATCAGAGATGGCTCCATTCACCAGGAAGCAACGTTTCCGTAAGATGGTGACAGACTACATGTCTTTCCCTCTCAGTGTACTCCCAGATGCCTCTTCCCCTTTCAAGTTTTGGGTCTCTAAGCTGGATACATGGCCAGAGCTTAGCCAGTATTTCTTGGAGGTGCTGGCTTGCCCTGCTGCCAGTGTATTATCTGAGCGCGTCTTTAGTGCTGCAGGTGGTGTACTAACAGACCGTCGCATGCGACTATCCTCAGACAATGTAGACCGGCTCATTTTTCTGAAAATGAACAAGGCATGGATCTCACCTGAATTTGCCTGTCCGTTTTCAGATTAAATAACTGTTTGCCAACGTTTTCCAAGTCTCCTGTTATGTTCATCTTTCTACCACCTGAACTCTACTCCCTGGGCTACAACACTGCCAGTCACAGGGGAATGATCATTTACAAAACAAAATGTTATCCCCAACAAATAGTAGCGCAACGACTCCAGTGCCCACTTTATCGCCAGGCACTCTCTCTCTACAATGCTGTCTCTGTTTTTTGATGGAGTAAGTTTTCGACTCAGGAAACTAATGGGATGCTCCTCCCCGTTAAGCTCCAGTCCTGAGACAACACGGCACCCAGACCTACCTCTGACGCATCAGTCTGGACAATGAATTCTCTTTTGAACTTGGGTGTGCTCAAAACTGGTGACCCACACAGTGCCCCTTTTATTGCTCCTGTTGATGACCCCTTGCCGATTTATTAACCGGCCCCACCAGATCCATGGGTATTCTCTCAAACTGGACCTCTAAAATTTTTAATGGCACCAAGGGACTCACAAAATGAGGCTGAGGACTGTGTACCTGGCGCATGCGACAAGAGTTACAATACCGTTTAACTTCTTGATAGACCCCCAGCCAGTAAAACCGTTGTATAATTCTGTGTAGGGTTTTCTTTTGGCACAAATGTCACCCTAGTACATACGCATGCGCTAAGTCCATTACCAACCTCCGATATGACTGCGGTAGCAGCAATTGCTAAAAAATTTCCACATGTATTTTATAAACCTGATACAGCAAATCTTGGTTCAGCTCTAATTGTTGAAATACTGTAGCTGCCCCGGGGTGTTGGGGTTCCCCATTGACAACCAGTAAATTTTCACGGGCAAGACTCAACGTAGGGGCCTTCGGAGTTGCGCCTTACCAAATTTGTCACCTGTCACATTTAAGTATTACAATTCAGGTCCCGGTGGCAAATCTTCCATCTCCCCAACTAACACTTCGATAGAAGAGGGGTTTTCCTACTCCACCGAAGGCAAAGGTAATACTGCCCACTGCACACATGTGTTATGCATAGTGAGACTGATAGTAGCTAACAAAGTAGCTAACAAAGGCCACTTGTGATCGCCCTATCAGCGTAGGAACAATGCTACTCAAACGATCTGCCATGATCCTGGACAAAATCTTGATATCATGGTCAATGAGTGAGAATGTACGATAGGATCCAGGCAGATGTGAAGGTTTGTTTGGTTTTAGTAGCAACTTCATGTGTGACATGTTTGAATGGCTGGGCAACCCTCCTGTCTCCAATATATGATTGAAGGTGCGTACCAATGTGGACGGGATATCCTCACTCAATAATTTAAATAATTTGGCTGTAAACCCGTCAGGTCCTGGAGCTTTCCCGTATTTAAAGTAACTTATCGCCGCTGTCACTTCCGTCACCTCAATTTGTTTTTTTAAAAGGAGAAGCTGATAGTTTGTGATGGATGGTAACCGTATTCCATCTACAAAGGTGTTACCCTCCGCACTATCCGTATGTTCCACCTTATATAAGTCTGAGTAGTATTCTTGTAGAATGGTGTTTATGGTTCGAGGGTCTGTGTTCATGATCCCATGTTTATTCGTTAACGCTGTAATATGTTGATGACGAATGTGATTTCCTTTCGCTAGTCGTGCTAATAGTCTCCCTCATTTGCTACCATAACGATATACATTCGGCTCTATAATTGTTATTACTGCTTCTCTCTCGTCGATATACCCATACGTGTAAGTCAGCCTTAGCCTGCTTACATCTATTTTTAACCTGTGTTGATGAACTTGTCTTGTTTGCCGTGTACCTATCGCGTAATATCCTGCTAGCCTGCGAGTAGTTTGTCGCTATCTTCTTTTTTAGCGTTGTCTGATAACCTATTAGTTTCCCGCGCATTACTCCCTTCCCTGCTGCCCATAAAAGTTCCGGCCTATCCCTAGTATCTCCATTATCCCTTACATATTAAAAACACCATTGCTTCACCTGATGTCGAAACTTCTCATCCATTAACAAATAGGTCGGGAAGCGCCAAGTTTGGTCTGGCCCCATCTGCACCATATCTGGCAGGGTCACTGATATGGGCGCGTGGTCATATATAGCTACGTTGTGCACATCTGCCTCTTCCACTCCCCTTAATAGCTCCTGTGATAGCAATATATAATCTATTCTGGACCAAGAGTCATGTGGCGCCGAATAGAATGAATATTCACTGCCATCTGGGTTCAGGTGTGTCCAAATGTCTACAAAGTTAGTCGTGTCTAGCAAGGGTTATTATAAACGTGTGTCATGTGATCGCACATTCATTCGCATCGACCTACAGTTCTTCACTGGTTCGATTCACCATATTTAAGTCACCACCGTGGGTGGTTTTAATGCTCTCCTATCGGCCTGATATGCTTGGATACCTGGGATAAATTCAGGAACGTCTCCAAACTCCCTACTCACATGTCAGCGCAGGAACCGTAAGAGGGAACGTGCTTGTTTTGTTGCGCATAGGTGGAGTTTTATACAGTAAATGATTACTGCTGTCTTATTTTTTGCGTCCCAAGCAAAATAGTCTTCATTTGGATCGAAATCCAAGCAGGTACCCGGACACTCTATGGCTGCTTTTATACGGTGGACTGGCTCCAACATTCAATAAGACTTAAGATGCAATCGGGCACCTTGTCAAGGCCCAATCCTCTTCTCCCTCTGATATAATAATAATAATAATAATAATCTTTATTTATATAGCGCCAACATATTCCGCAGCGCTTTACACTTTAACAGTTTCAAAACACAAGTCATAGGTAACAACGTTAACAATACAATAATTAAAGCAAAATAAGCCGACCCTGCTCGTGAGAGCTTACAATCTACAATGAGGTGGGGGAGATACAAAGTTCAGGTGTGTATATATAATGGTGCATTTACAATGATGGTCCAGCCATCTTGAGGGAGTGAGGCATGGATGGAGATAGTGAATGGGCTCCACATACACACTTAAACATAGAACGACTTTGGTTAGTGAATGTGATAGGCCACTCTGAACAAATGTGTTTTGAGGGAGCGCCTGAAACCATGCAAATTGTGGATAGTCCTAATTTCTTGTGGTAGAGCATTCCAGAGGATTGGCGCAGCGCGGGAGAAGTCTTGGAGTCGGGAGTGGGAGGTACGGATTAGTGCAGAGGTTAGTCGAAAGTCATTTGCAGAGCGCAGCAGTCGGTTAGGCCGATAGATAGAAATGAGGGAGGAGATGTAGGGGGGTGCTGCACTGTGGAGAGCTTTGTGGGTGAGAACCAGTACTTTGAATTGGATCCTATAATGAATGGGCAGCCAGTGTAAGGACTGGCGAAGAGCGGACGAGTCCGAGTACCAATTAGCCAGATGGATGACCCTGGCTGTTGCATTAAGGATGGACTGGAGAGGGGATAGTCGAGTAATGGGGAGGCCAAGTAATAGAGCGTTGCAGTAGTCCAGGCGGGAGTGGATCAATGCTACAGTGAGGGTTTCTGTTGTTTCCATGGTGAGAAAAGGGCGGATTCTAGAGATGTTCTTTAGGTGTAGACGGCAAATATCTAACAAACAGGTCATTCTGGAGAGACTTGCACCTACTGCCACTCAGGGTCTTGAGCTCCTTTGTGAGAAACTAATGTTTGGCCAGCCAGTATATCAAATAAAGTTCATGAGAAATGGGAACTGTGGTTGGCTTCACTTTTGGTATTGGGTGCTAATACCAAACCATGGTGTGCCATTCAATGGATATTCCTGGCTGGTTGGAGACAAGCTCATTCCCACAGAAAAGTACCAGAAAGCTAAGGAGATGGTGGCCTCTCTCAACATGAAGGAGTTTGCTCGTTGTCTAGGAGACCGACCACCCTGCTGTGTACCTTGTCAACGTTGTGTTGAAGCTTGCAAGGATTAAGAGGTTACAGTGGTAAGTCTGGTTTTTACTAAAGATCCTGCTGTGTATTATAGTTTTTATGTTTTAAAAAAAAATTATCTTAGGAATGTTAAATAACTTTTTTTTTTTTTTTTTTTTTAAATACAATGTATCTTATGAATGTTAAATATATATATATATTTTTTTTTAAGTACAATGTATCTTATGAATGTTAAATAACTTTTTTTTTTTTAAGGTATTTTATCTACCGTAGCTAGTTGCTGATCGTTGACTCTACACCCCTCTCCCCAGAATGTTACTCGGGTTATGGGGAGAAAATCACCGCTATTCCAGACTGATTTCATGTTAATGTGTCTGGCTCTTACACAGCACACAGCACTTGATGTTAGTTTATCTTTTTCCTAAATTATTTGTTACACTGCCCTTCTCACATTTTATTTGCACTTTTTTTTTTAAGCACAAGGTTTTTTACACTTCCTTGTTCTGTAAGTAGGCTTAATGGTTAAATGTTTTATACTAGATGTAAATATGTAACATGTAAATTTTAGATTAAGATTTTGCAAATTATTAGGTCCACACCATCAGGCTCTTTCGTCCCCTCTCCCTCAGAGTAGCGGTAATATATCGGACCCCAGGCTCGCCCACACAGTTCCTTGACCACTTCTCTGCCTGGCTGCCGCACTTTCATGTCCTCAGAAGTACCAACCCTTATCCTTGGAGACTTCAACATCCCCATTAACAGCCCTACTTCCACACTCAAAACACATTTGTTCAGAGCGGCCTATCACATTCACTAATCAAAGTCATTCTATGTGTAACTGTGTGTGTCTGTGTAGCCCATTTACTATCTCCATCCATCCCTCACTCCCTGAAAATGGCTGGACCATCATTGTAAATACACCATTGTATATAAACAACTGTACTTTGTAGCTCCCCCTCCTCATTGTAGATTGTAAGCTCTCACGAGCAGGGGCGGCTTATATTGCTTTAATTATTGTATTGTTAACGTTGTCACTTATGACTTGTGTTATGAAACTGTTAAACTGTACAGCGCTGCGGAATCTGTTGGCGCTATATAAATAAAGATTATTATTATTATTATAGAGGCCCACTCAGTAGTGGTGAAGTGAACGGCGCAAATTGCGAGTTTATTGCGACTGATGCAGCTGATACTCCATTACTGCTGGCTGCTGCTCACACAACCGCTCCAACATATGTAACGTGGAATTGCACCTGGTGGGTTCGTCACATATGATGCGATGTTCAGGAAGGCAAAATCTGCGTTGCAGAGCTGCAATGCGCGATCTGGCCATGGTGGAACGTCGCAAGTTAGCGCACTGTAGGCGGACCTTGTGCAGCAGTGCATCAAGATCCGGATAGTCCCTCAAAAAACCCTGGACGACCAAGTTTAGCACATGTGCCAGACATGGTATGTGAGTGACGTTGCCTAGGCCCAGACCTGCCACCAGATTTCGGCCATTGTCACACACTACCAAGCCTGGCTGGAGATTCGCTGGCAAAATACACATGTCGCTCTCTTGCTTTATGGCATTCCAGAGCTCCAGCGCTGTGTAGCTTTGATTCCCCATGGAAATTAATTTCAGGACGGCCTGTTGACGTTTGGCCACGTCTGTGCTCATATCGGTCAACAGGCTCGCTGTCTGGGTGTTATGTTTGACACCAATCTCTCCTTCACCTCCCATATACAATCTGTTGCCCGCTATTGCCGCCTACACCTAAAGAACATCTCTCCCGAATCCAAGACTTCTCCCGCGCTGCGCCAATACTGTGGAATGCTGTACCCCAAGAAATTAGAACTATCCACAATTTGCATGTTTTCGGGCGCTCACTCAAAACACATTTCTTCAGAGCGGCCTATCACATTCACTAATCAAAGTCATTCTATGTGTAAGTGTGTGTGTGTAGCCCATTCACTGTCTCCATCCATCCCTCACTCCCTCAAAATGGCTGGACCATCATTCTAAATACACCATTGTATATAAACACCTGTACTTTGTATCTCCCCCACATATTTGTAAATTGTAAGCTCTCACGAGCATGTGCGGATTATATTGCTTTAATTATTGTATTGGTAACGTTGTTAGTTATGACTTGTGTTCTGAAACTGTTAAACTGTAAAGCGCTGCGTAATCTGTTGGCGCTATATAACTAAATATTCTTATTAAGCGTTCACGGGTCCATGTGGAGGTAGACCGTGACGGCTCCTGCAACGATGTTTCTGAGGAACTGGAGAAGGAGGAGTCAATGTGTACAGACTTGATTCCTGCAATCCTTGTAGTTGGCTGAACACGTACAGCGCCACTCGCAAGATCTGTACCCGGCTCCACAACATTGACCCAATGGGCAGTGAGGGAAAGGTATCGTCCCTGGCCATGGGTACTGGTCCACGCAGCGGTGGTCAGGTGGACATTGCTACTGACGGAGTTTAGTAGCGCATGTTTAATTTTAACCTCAACAACATGCTTTTGCAGACCAGGGACGGCTTGCCTGCTGAAATAAAATCAGCTTGGCACATTGTATTGTGGGACTGCCAATGCCATTAAGTTCCGTAAACTGTCAGTCTCCACCAGCCTGAATGACAGCATTTCAAGGGACAGGAGTTTTGCAATGCCAGCATTCAGAGCCTGTGCTCGTGGATGGTTTGCCGAGATTGGGCCTACACCCGATACGCCACAACCTGACACCCACAGATAAACAAGCCAAAAAAAATCTCTGAAAGATAACCCCAACATTATTATTAAACCAGCAGATAAGGGGGTGCTATCGTTATTATGAATAAGACCCAATCTATTGCCGAAATTCATAGACAACTGTCAGTTAACCTAACCTACAGACAACTCAATTGTGACCCTACATTTTACATCTGTCAAAAAATTGATCGTATCCTGACAAAACATCTTTAATTGATCACCATAGACTGTAAGACTATGGCATTCCTTAATATTCAATACCCAATCACCCCTGTTTTCTACACACTCCCAAAAATCAACAAAAAACTACATTATCCACCCGCATACCCTAGAGGGATAATTCTCTGTGTTCTACAGTATCACCCAAATGTTTAACATGTTGCCTAATTCCTATGTATTTATATTCTTCACCCTATGTATATATTGTATATATTGTATATATTATACATTGTCATTGACTGTAAATTTTTCTCTCTTCCAGCGACTATTTGATAAAGGCCACTGCGTTGCCCAAAACGTCAGTCAGTCGTCTCATAGCTATTTTCTTTTTTCACATCAAGTGTGCAATAAAAATTTCCAATTTAACCATGACATATGCAGTTAAACTTGTGCAGTGATTCTCTATAGACTGTACATCTTCAGTGTGTCTTTGTAACTCAACTACGCACATGTTTACACATATTTGTGGTATTGAGGTTACTGACACTTTACCTCTTTTTACTTTTTGATTACACAGCTTGCATTTGACATAGCAAATATCATCTGCAAGTGTGAAAAAAGGACCACGCAGTGCAAGTCCTGGGAGCGTCCGTTTAGACTTTTGGAAGAGAAATCCGAACAGGTGCCAAAATGGAGGCTACAGGCAACAGAGTATGCAGCCTAACTGTAAGGTTCTGTGTACATGTTCCTGAAACTCAGTTTGTTCATCAGCCATTTTACTTTCTGTCTTGCTGCAGCTATCTTGCCCTCAGTCAAAATGGAGTTTCCAGCTTGCATGTTCCCGCCCTGATTCTCTCCTTTTGCTTCTTAAGCAGCCACAGCTGAGCAATCAGTGCTTCAGAATCTAGCCTGCAGTGAACCTGTGACCTGACTCCTAAAGCCTTGGACCTTGTACTCCAGCTATTCCTACTGAGGAACTCTGAAGCACTTGTGGACTCTGAACCCTGCTCTTTGAAAGACCCACGTTTGCATGGACTTACGGTAACAGAGAAGAAGATCCTGAACCTGTTGTGGAGAGTGATTGCTGAGCTTAGATTACTCTGGCCTGCTGTGTCTCCTGCTTCTGTGTCTGCAAACTGTGTGACTATTTTTGCCAACTTGTATGAAGTAATACAAGACTTTCTATATCAAACCTGTGTCTCATGTATTTTCATCGCACCCAAGCACAAGACGCTATATGAACTGTACTACATACATTACACTAACTCTCCCTCCTGTTTGTACCGTTGGGGCAATCGCTTCCTCAGAGCTGCTCCCACCACCTTCCTGTTCCTCACGCCAGTTGGGTCTTGGACCTCATCATCTCCACTAACCTCTTCCAACACCTGCTGCTGTTGGGTGGTCTGGCCACCACCATGCTCAACAGAAACTGGTACCTGAGTCTCATCATCATCAGATGCGTTCTGCGGTGTGCTGACCATCGGCACTGTCTCACCTGCCTCTTCAGATTCAGAGAGACACAGCTGTTGCACATCACTGCATACTCCCTCTTCTTCACATTCCAGAATGCTGCTTGGCTGGGCCCCTGTTTGCAAACCAACAGATTCTGAGAACAGAAGCAGAGACTCAGCTGGCTCCTGTACAGAACTCTCTGACTGACTGGGCAATTTGGCAGGCGGTGAAGAGACAGATGGTTGATCAACAGTGCTGTGTTACTGAGAGGAGGTGGAAGCAATTGAAGTCGATGCATTGGACCCTGGGCTCCAACACCGCCAGTTGTTGCCTGTAAGTGTTGTTAACACAGTCAACACTTGCTCCTGTGTTACTGGGGTTGAGTAATGGCAGCTGTTCCCCTGCTGTGTGTACGACAAAAAGTCATGCTGCCTCCACCCTGTCCTCTCTCATCCCTGGGCTCCAACACCGCCAGTTGTTGCTCGGAAGTAATTGGCACGGGTACTGACTCATGCCCACCCTGGTTACAGCACGACAGCTGTTTCCTGGCAGTGTCAACGTAAATTAGCCTCCAATAAGTTGTCCTGTCATGTTCCATTCCGGTTATCCGACTCTATGGTGCCTGCAGTTTAGGTGATTCCTATGTGTGCTGTGGGATATGTAAATAAAGGCTCTTTCCATTGTGAAAATAGGACAAGCACCCACTGTAGGACTGTGTGATTTGGTAACTGCAGACGGCTTGCGGCCTGTCAACTTACATTTTCATGGGTGCCTTATGGTACCCGTCCGAGTTCCAGTACCGTCAGCTGGTTCTCCACAGTGCCTTTGGCCTAGGTGCCTCCATCTCGGTATCCGAGTTCCTGCAATGTCTGCTTGTCCTTGGTAGTGCTTTGGAGCACAGGTACCTCTGTTATGATTTGGTAGCTGAGGAGTGCAGGTAAAAAAAGGCAATACACCAGAGCAGTTGGAAACTATGAGATTGCAGTACCCTGACTAACCACCACAACTAGAGGCAGCCGTGGAGCGTTCCTACGTTGGTCCTAGACGCCTCGTCACAGCCTGAGAAACTAACTACACCTAAAGATAGATATAGGAAAGCTATCTGCCCCGGAGCAGAACCCCAAAGACAATAGAAAGCCCCCAAACATGTAATGGCGGTTAGACAAGATGAAATACTGACACAGAAAGAAAATAGTATGAGCAAACGCTGGGGCCCAAACTAACTAAATAGAAAAGGACAGGAAGGGTACTTACTGCAATCCCAGAAAACCCTGAAAAGCACCAACACCACTAATTTCAAAAACACCTGAGATCACACGACCTCTACCACCTAAATTAGTTCTCTGGTGTAACAAAATCAAAACAGCAGCCACTGAAAAAACTGGAAAAAGCAAAAGTACATACATAAGTGGCTGAACTAAACTGAGAGGGCAAAAGCCCCCGGAGGGGACCCTGAAGGCCCCCACAGAAGTGCAGGACAAAAATGCAAAAATATAGCACAAAAACAAAAAGAAGAAAATGTCTTATCTGTTAGCAGGAGATGCAGACACGACACAGCAGGCTACAAGGGAAACAGGAATGAAGGATTCAGACGAGAACAATTGATCACCGGCAACCCTGATGGAAAGGTGACTCCATTATATAAGACCAGTCAGTAACACCTGATTCCCAGTCCTCACAATCTTCACTGGACAGACCAGCACCGCTTGTAACCACCAGAGGAAGCCTCTGCTCAGAACTCATCTCAAACCCATTCACAACAGTACCCCCCCCCTTGAGGAGGGGTCACCGAACCCTCACCTGAGCAACCAGGCCGGTCAGGATGAGTTCTATGATACGCACGGATAAGTCTCCTAGCATGGATGTCCGAAGCAAACACCCAAGAATTGTCTTCCTGACCATAACCTCTCCATTTAACCAAATACTGGAGTTTCCGTCTAGAAAAACGAGAATCTAATATTTTCTCAACCACATACTCCAGATTGCCCTCAACCAAAACAGGGTCAGGAGGCACAGCAGCAGGAACCACTGGCTCAACAAACCTCTTCAACAAGGACTTGTGGAACACGTTATGGATCTTAAATGTCCCTGGAAGAAGCAAACGAAAAGAAACAGGATTAATAATCTCCATGATCTTATAAGGTCCAATGAACCTAGGCTTAAATTTAGGAGATGCCACTCTCATAGGAATATTCTTTGAGGACAACCAGACCAAGTCCCCCACTTTAAACCGAGGACCATCAGTCCTATGCCGGTTAGCAAACCGCTGGGCCTTCTCCTGAGAGAGGGACAACCTCTCCACTACCTGGTCCCAAATCTGTTGCATACGCTCACAACAGAGTCAACACCTGGACAGACAGAAGCCTCCGTCTGTCCTGAAGAAAATCGAGGGTGAAACCCAGAATTACAGAAAAACGGAGACATCAAAGTGGCAGAGCTAGCCCTATTATTAAGAGCAAACTCAGCCAAAGGCAAAAAAGAGACCCAGTCATCCTGATCAGCAGACACAAAGCATCTTAGATAAGTCTCCAATGTCTGGTTTGTTCTCTCAGTTTGACCATTGGTCTGAGGATGAAATGCCGAGGAGAAAGACAATTGAACACCCAGTTTAGAACAAAAAGTCCTCCAAAATCTGGAAACAAACTGGACTCCTCTGTCAGACACAATGTTCTCAGGAATGCCGTGTAAACGAACCACGTGCTGAAGGAACAACGGCACCAATTCAGAGGAGGAAGGCAACTTAGGTAATGGCACAAGATGTATCATTTTGGAAAACCTATCACAAATTACCCAGATGGTGGTCATTCTCTGAGAAACAGGAAGGTCGGAAATGAAATCCATAGAGATATGGGTCCATTGTCTCTTGGGCACAGGCAATGGCATCAACAAACCACTAGAGCGAGAGCAAGGCTTGGAGCGAGAGCAAGTCCCGCAGGACTGCACAAATTCCCTGACATCACGAGACAAGGTAGGCCACCAAAAGGACCGACTAACCAAGTCTCTGGTACCAAAAATTCCGGGATGCCCAGCCAATGCGGAACAATGAATCTCAGACATCACACTCTTTTTCCACTGATCCGGGACAAACAATTTTCCAACCGGGCAGCGCTCGGGCCTATCCTCCTGACACCCCTCCAGAGCAAGTCTCAAATTGGGCAAGATGGCGGAAAGAACTACACCCTCTTTCAAAATAACAGAAGGATCAGATAACTCAGGAGAGTCCGCAAGGAAGCTCCTCGAGAGGGCATCCGAGTTAACATTCTTAGTGCCAGGAAGAAAGGAAACCACAAAATTAAAACGTGTGAAAAACAAGGCCCACTTGGCCTGTCTAGGATTGAGTCGCTTGGCAGATTCCAGATAGACCAGATTCTTATGGTCCGTAAGGACCACCACCTGATGTTTGGCTCCCTCCAGCCAATGTCTCCACTCTTCAAAAGCCCACTTCATGGCCAATAACTCCCGATTACCCACGTCATAATTACGTTCAGTAGGAGAAAATTTTCGAGAGAAAAAGGCACAAGGTTACTTTTAGAGGTCTCTGGATCTTTTTGGGACAAAACGTCAAATGCCCCAATTTCAGAGGCATCAACCTCCACCTGAAATGGCAGAGAAACATCAGGCTGCCGTAGAACAGGAGCAGAAGTGAATCTCTGCTTAAGTTCCTGAATGCAGAGACTGCCTCAGGAGGCCAATTCACCACATCAGAACCCTTTCTGGTCAAATCAGTTAATCGTTTAACAATAACCGAGAAATTAACAATAAATTTACGAAAAAAATTGGCAAAACCCAAAAATCTCTGAAGAGCCTTTAATGAAGTAGGTTGGACCCAATCACAGATGGCCTGAACCTTGACCAGGTCCATTTCAATAACAGATGGGGACAAAGTGAATCCCAGAAATGAGATCCTCTGTACGCCAAAAAGACACTTTGATCCCTTCACATACAGAGCATTCTCTCTCAAAATCTGGAATACAGTTCGAACATGTTTCACATGAGAGTCCCAGTCATTAGAAAAAATCAAGATATCATCCAAATAAACAATCAGAAATTTGTCCACAAAATCCCTGAAAATGTCATTCATGAAGGACTGGAAGACGGAAGGAGCATTAGTGAGCCCAAAGGGCATCACCAGGTACTCAAAATGCCTTTCAGGGGTATTGAATGCCGTCTTCCATTCATCCCCGTGCTTAATGCGAATAAGGTTATACGCCCCCTGAGGTCAAGCTTGGTAAACCAAGTAGCGTTTTTCACTCTGGAAAACAGGTCAGAAATCAAGGGTAACGGGTATTGATATTTCACAGTAATATTGTTCAAGAGACGATAATCAATACACGGCCTCAATGAACCATCCTTTTTGGCCACAAAGAAAAAAACCGGCACCTAAGGGTGAAGAGGATGGTCTGATATGACCCTTCTCCAATGATTCCTTGATATAAGACCGCATAGCGTCATGTTCAGGTACAGACAAGTTAAAAAGGCGACCCTTAGGGAATTTACTACCGGCACTAATTCAATAGCATAGTCATAGCTCCTATGGGGAGGCAAGGATGCAGATTTACTTTCGCTAAACACATCAGAAAAATCAATCAAAAAGTCAGGAACATCCTGAGCCTGGGGGGAGGCAGAAAAAACAGGAGTGTTGGTATTAACACATTGGCAGCCCCAACTGGTTACAGACACAGATTTCCAATCCAAAACAGGATTATGAGACAGTAACCAAGGGAAACCCAGCACGATAATGTCATGCAGATTATACAGAACCAAAAATTTGCAGCACTGCTGGTGATCAGGTTCAACCCTCATTATCACCTGAGTAGAAAACTGGGGTTTATTCTCAGCCAAAGGGGTAGAATCGATCCCCAGTAGGGGAATAGACTTCTGTAGGGGTATCAAGGGAAACCCACAACGTCTAGCAAAATCATAATCCATCAGGTTAATAGCTGCTCCAGAATCAACGAAAGCCTGAGCAGAAAATGAGGACAGAGAGCATATCAGAGTGACAGTTAATAAAAACTTAGTCTGAACACTACCCAAGACAACTGAGCGTGCAAAACGTCTTCCCCGCTTAGGGCAGACTGAAATAGCATGAGAGGCATCACCACAGTAGAAACATAACCCATTGCGCTTTCGAAACTCATGACGCTGTGCCCCAGACACCACTCTATCACACTGCATGGGTTCAGAAGCTGGTTCACAAGGCAACACCATTCCACGCATACTTCTCCGCTCACGCAAACGTCTGTCAATTTGAATCGCTAATGACATAGAATCATTGAGACCAGAGGGACAGGGAATCCCACCATAACATCCTTTACATTATCTGACAGACCCTTCCGGAAAAGGGCTGCCAAAGCGTCGTCATTCCATTTGGTCAGGACTGCCCACCTACGGAATCTCTGACAGTATAACTCAGCGTCATCAAGCCCCTGATTTAATGCCAACAAGGCTTTTTCAGCTTGATCAGTGACATTAGGCTCATCGTACAATAACCCCAAAGCCTGAAAAAATGCATCAACATCACTCAAAACAGGATCCCCAGGTGTCAGGGAAAAAGCCCAATCCTGAGGATCGCCGCGCAGGAGAGAGATGATAATTTGAACCTGCTGCGCTGCGTTCCCTGAGGACTTAGATTTTAAGGCAAAAAACAATTTACAATTATTTTTGAAATTCTGAAACTTAGCTCGATCCCCTAAAAACAAATCTGGCATGGGAATCCTAGGTTCCACAACAGGCAACCTAGCAAGATAGGTAGCAATACTCTGAACCTCAGTGGCAAGCTGATCCACACGGCCAGACAACTGTGCAAACTCCATTGAGAGAAAAGATCCTCCCCAGCACCCAGAGATACAGAGGGAAAAAAAAAAATGCAACAAACAGAAAAATATCTCTGACAACTCTGACAACCTTTTTTTTTTTTTTTTTTCTTTCACAATATTTTTCCCTTCTGTGAGTACCACACAATTTTCAGTTTTGGCCGGTGATACTGTTATGATTTGGTAGCTGAGGAGTGCAGGTAAAAAAAGGCAATACACCAGAGCAGTTGGAAACTATGAGATTGCAGTACCCTGACTAACCACCACAACTAGAGGCAGCCGTGGAGCGTTCCTACGTTGGTCCTAGACGCCTCGTCACAGCCTGAGAAACTAACTACACCTAAAGATAGATATAGGAAAGCTATCTGCCCCGGAGCAGAACCCCAAAGACAATAGAAAGCCCCCAAACATGTAATGGCGGTTAGACAAGATGAAATACTGACACAGAAAGAAAATAGTATGAGCAAACGCTGGGGCCCAAACTAACTAAATAGAAAAGGACAGGAAGGGTACTTACTGCAATCCCAGAAAACCCTGAAAAGCACCAACACCACTAATTTCAAAAACACCTGAGATCACACGACCTCTACCACCTAAATTAGTTCTCTGGTGTAACAAAATCAAAACAGCAGCCACTGAAAAAACTGGAAAAAGCAAAAGTACATACATAAGTGGCTGAACTAAACTGAGAGGGCAAAAGCCCCCGGAGGGGACCCTGAAGGCCCCCACAGAAGTGCAGGACAAAAATGCAAAAATATAGCACAAAAACAAAAAGAAGAAAATGTCTTATCTGTTAGCAGGAGATGCAGACACGACACAGCAGGCTACAAGGGAAACAGGAATGAAGGATTCAGACGAGAACAATTGATCACCGGCAACCCTGATGGAAAGGTGACTCCATTATATAAGACCAGTCAGTAACACCTGATTCCCAGTCCTCACAATCTTCACTGGACAGACCAGCACCGCTTGTAACCACCAGAGGAAGCCTCTGCTCAGAACTCATCTCAAACCCATTCACAACATACCTCCTGCTTAGTAACCGTGTCCCAGTAACGTCAGCTGGTCCTCGGTTGTGCCATTGGCTCTTTTCCTTCTGCTGCCCCTCCGGGTTCCAGCACAGTCAGCTGGTCCTCGTTACTTGCATTGGCTCTTGTACCTTCTGCTACCCGTCTGGGTTCCAGTACCGTCAACTGGTTCTCCGCAGTGCCTTTGGCCTAGGTGCCTCCATCTCGGTATCCCAGTTCCTGCAACGTCTGCTGGTCCTTTGTAGTGCTTTGGAGCACAGGTACCTCCAGCTTAGTAACCATGTCCCAGTAACGTCAGCTGGTCCTCGGTTGTGCCATTGGCTCTTTTCCTTCTGCTGCCCCTCCGGGTTCCAGCACAGTCAGCTGGTCCTCGTTACTTGCATTGGCTCTTGTACCTTCTGCTACCCGTCCGGGTTCCAGTACCGTCAACTGGTTCTCCGCAGTGCCTTTGGCCTAGGTGCCTCCATCTCGGTATCCGAGTTCCAGCAACATCTGCTGGTCCTTGGTAGTGCTTTGGAGCACAGGTACCTCCTGCTTAGTAACCGTGTCCCAGTAACATCAGCTGGTACAAGGTTGTGCTACAAATACAAGATACAGAACAAGAGACACAAGAACAATAAGCAGAAGATCTAAAAGCAGAAGAACATGAAGTATAAGACCAAAATGAAGAGCAAAATATATGCTCTAAATTATAAGCAGAAGAAGACTAAGCAGTGTATGGGGGTGAGTCCGTTCCTCCTCGTGGTGCCCCTGGTAAATGCCTGATGCTGCAGGCTAAACTGAACACGGACAAATACTGTTGTAATTTAAATCTTTTGTGGCAGCAAGAACAGAACGATGAAAAAATCATACTTTTACAGATTACAAGTACAGGAATCACTGTCACAAATAAGAATATGATGAAGAAGATGAAGGACTATAATATGAAGAAGAATAATAGTTTAAAAAGAACAATATGAGTAATGTTAACAAAAAGACGAAAAGCAAGAAGTTTTAGAAGAAGATAAAGAAGGTGAAGATGAAGAATAATTTGTTGACAAAGATGATGCTGCTGAAGATTATGAAGGAGAAAGTGTGGCAAAAGTTAAAAAGGTGAAGAGCATGGAAGTTGTGAAACATACATATTTGCCAAAATAGAAAAAAGGTTAACAACATTGTCAATTTCTTCGTCAATCCGAACGTATTTCCTAAAAAAAAAAATTAATGCTATTCCATTGGATTGGGTTAAACATCTATGCCTTTAATGTCTCCTCAACCTCCCCCAATACATTCTACATTACTCTTTGTTGTTTTCCTTCATGTACAATTAACCTACAAGGCAAGAATGGGTTTTTTTAATTTCGATATTTTGTTCCCATAGACTTACATTGGACTTCCGGTATCGGTATCGGGTATCGCCGATATTTTTTGGGTATCGGCGATACCATTCCGATTCCGATACTTTTGGATATCGGAAAGTATCGCTCAACTCTACTCCTCTTAACAGTTGTTGTAGAGATGTGTCTGCTGCTAGAACTTTGTGTGGCATTGACCTGGTCTCTAATCTGAGCTGCTGTAAACCTGCGATTTCTGAGGCTGGTGACTCGGATAAATTTATCCTCAGAAGTAGAAGTGACTCTTGGTCTTCCTTTACTGGGGTGGTCCTCATGTGAGGCAGCTTCTTTCTAGCGCTTGATGGTTTTTGCAACTGCACTTGGTTACACTTTCAAAGTTTTCCCAATTTTTCGGACTGACTGACCTTCATTTCCTAAAGTAATGATGGCCACTAGTGTTGAGCATTCCGATACCGCAAGTATCGGGTATCGGCCGATATTAGCTGTATCGGAATTCCGATACTTAGTTCCAATATTTTTCATATATCGTATACCGGAATCGGAAGTTCCCATAATTCTTTGAGAGGCAATGTGATTATAGTCAGCCAATGAGGAATCCTAAGAAGTGTGGGCACATCCTGTACTGCTGCGGTCATGTTAACTAATGGCATGGCTGTGATTGGATGCTGAAATGATGTCAGAATGCAGTATAAAAGGCGCCGCCGCCATTTTAGCGTCACTGTGCTGTGAACTCAGTTAGGGAAAGAACGCTGCTCTGCTGACTCTGAGGGACAGTTAGAGATTGCGATTTAGTGTACTGTGCTTTAGGCAGGCTAGTTTACCACCGGCTGTGTAAAGCTTCCTTTTGCCTGCAGTGTTGTTTTAACAGCTCTGCAAGGTGTGTGTGAGTGCAGGTGACGCTGCAGTTTACTCTGTATGCAACGCTGTCTGTAGGCATCTGCACGTGTCACTCACAGACTCTTTTTTTTTTCTTCAGTGTAATTCTTGGTGCTCCATGTAATTGAAATAATAGTGTTACGTGCTTCCATCCGTATACAATACCTTGGTTGCAAACACTATAGAAGTCCACAAAGGAGCCTTTCACAGCAAGTGAACAGTTGTGTTTCAGTGTTCACTGCAGTCTGTGAGGTTTTTTTTTTTTTGAGTGCAGATCACGCTCCAGTTACTTCAACTAATGCTGTGTGTACTCTGCTGAGCGTCTGTCACTGGCTCATCCTTGTAATTTTTCAAAAATTGCTGCTGCTTTCTTCTATTTAAAATTTACAAAAATCTATTAGTGTGACGCTCTTCCATCAAAATACAATACATTGCTTGCAAACATAATAGAAGTCCACAAAAAGGCCTTTCACAGCAAGTGAACAGTTGTGTTTCAGTGTTCACTCTAGTCTGAGGTTTAATTTTTTTGTAGGAGTGTAGATCCCGCTCCACTTACTTCAACCACCGCAGCGTGTACTCTGCTGAGGGTCTGTCACTGGCTCATCCTTGTCATTTTTCAAAAATTGCTGCTGCTTTCTTCTATTTTAAATTTACAAAAATCTATTAGTGTGACGCTCTTCCATGAAAATACAATACATTGCTTGCAAACATAATAGAAGTCCACAAAAAGGCCTTTCACAGCAAGTGAACAGTTGTGTTTCAGTGTTCACTCTAGTCTGAGCTTTAATTTTTTTGTAGGAGTGTAGATCCCGCTCCACTTACTTCAACCACCGCAGCGTGTACTCTGCTGAGTGTCTGTCACTGGCTCATCCTTGTCATTTTTCAAAAATTGCTGCTGCTTTCTTCTATTTTAAATTTACAAAAATCTATTAGTGTGACGCTCTTCCATGAAAATACAATACATTGCTTGCAAACATAATAGAAGTCCACAAAAAGGCCTTTCACAGCAAGTGAACAGTTGTTTCAGTGTTCACTCTAGTCTGAGCTTTAATTTTTTTGTAGGAGTGTAGATCCCGCTCCACTTACTTCAACCACCGCAGCGTGTACTCTGCTGAGTGTCTGTCACTGGCTCATCCTTGTAATTTTTCAAAAATTGCTGCTGCTTTATTCTATTTTAAATTTACAAAAATCTATTAGTGTGACGCTCTTCCAGAGGACAGCGTTTGTTGGCCATTGTGAGTCTGCAGCACATGGTTGATTTCATGCTGCACTGCCTGAGAAACGACCGCCGCATCGGCCACCCAATTCTCACCACGTCAGATTATTGGGTGTACACCCTCCTAGACCCTCGTTACCGGGACAATTTACAAAGCCTCATCACACCGTTGAACCGGGACCGTAAAATGCTGGAGGACCAAGACACACTGTTGAAATCCATAATGTTCTCCATTCCAGCCGAGAGCGCTGCTGCTGCTACTGCTTTACAAAGCAGCTCTGTGCGTCGAGGCATTGTAGACACCTCTGCAACAAGAGGGAGCACAAGCAGCGCCTCTGCACAGGGCAAGAGCTGTATGTTACAAATGTGGCGAAGTTTTGTGACAGCGCCACCAAGGTGTACACCATAGTGATGGGAAATCTAGTTAATTTTGTTGATTAGTTCACCATGAACTAGTTCACTGAAAAGAATAGTTCAAAAGATTAGTTCATTTAGTTCAGTTTTTCTCCACCCTATCCTGTGAGGAGCTGATAGGAAATGCATCATGTGACCTCTGAACTAGTTCAATCTGATGCCTCTGACTGAGCCCAGCAGTGCCACATAATGATTGTGTATGAGGGGGCTGAGAAGCAGTTCAGCATCCACCATTTTAAGAACAGAACAGGGGTCAGTGTTAAAAATTTTAGCAAGACTGATCTTCTAGGCTAGAGGCATGAACTACACACAGAAACACTCTCTCTTATACACACATATGAGCTGTGTCTGTGTACTGTGTGTGCAATTTCATTTTTTATTAATAATATTATTATTACTGTTATATTTGTATTTGATGTGTGGTATGCCTTGGAGGTGCTGGCTTGCCCTGCTGCCAGTGTATTATCTGAGCACGTCTTTAGTGCTGCAGGTGGTGTACTAACAGACCGTCGCATGCGACTATCCTCAGACAATGTAGACCGGCTTATTTTTCTGAAAATGAACAAGGCATGGATCTCACCTGAATTTGCCTGTCCGTTTTCAGATTAAATAACTGTTTGCCAACGTTTTCCAAGTCTCCTGTTATGTTCATCTTTCTACCACCTGAACTCTACTCCCTGGGCTACAACACTGCCAGTCACAGGGGAATGATCATTTACAAAACAAAATGTTATCCCCAACAAATAGTAGCGCAACGACTCCAGTGCCCACTTTATCGCCAGGCACTCTCTCTCTACAATGCTGTCTCTGTTTTTTGATGGAGTAAGTTTTCGACTCAGGAAACTAATGGGATGCTCCTCCCCGTTAAGCTCCAGTCCTGAGACAACACGGCACCCAGACCTACCTCTGACGCATCAGTCTGGACAATGAATTCTCTTTTGAACTCGGGTGTGCTCAAAACTGGTGACCCACACAGTGCCCCTTTTATTGCCCCTGTTGATGACCCCTTGCTGATTTATTAACCGGCTACACCAGATCCATGGGTATTCTCTCAAACTGGACCTCTAAAATTTTTAATGGCACCAAGGGACTCACTAAATGAGGCTGAGGACTGTGTACCTGGCGCATGCGACAAGAGTTACAATACCGTTTAACTTCTTACTAGACCCCCTGCCAGTAAAACCGTTGTATAATTCTGTGTAGGGTTTTCTTTTGGCACAAATGTCACCCTAGTACATGCGCATGCGCTAAGTCCATTACCAACCTCCGATATGACTGCGGTAGCAGCAATTGTTAAAAAATTTCCACATGTATTTTATAAACCTGATACAGCAAATCTTGGTTCAGCTCTAATTGTTGAAATACTGTAGCTACCCCGGGGTGTTGGGGTTCCCCATTGACAACCAGTAAATTTTCACGGGCTAGACTCAACGTAGGGGCCGCGGAGTTGCGCCTTAACAAATTTGTCACCTGTCACATTTAAGTATTACAATTCAGGTCCCGGTGGCAAATCTTCCATCTCCCCAACTAACACTTCGATAGAAGAGGGGTTTTCCTACTCCACCGAAGGCAAAGGTAATACTGCCCACTGCACACATGTGTTATGCATAGTGAGACTGATAGTAGCCAACAGAGTAGCAAACAAAGGCCACTTGTGATCGCCCTATCAGCGTAGGACCAATGCTACTCAAAAGATCTGCCATGATCCTGGACAAAATCTTGATATAATGGTCAATGAGTGAGAATGTACGATAGGATCCAGGCAGATGTGAATGTTTGTTTGGTTTTAGTAGCAACTTCATGTGTGACATGTTTGAATGGCTGGGCAACCCTCCTGTCTCCAATATATGATTGAAGGTGCGTACCAATGTGGACGGGATATCCTCACTCAATAATTTAAATAATTTGGCTGTAAACCCGTCAGGTCCTGGAGCTTTCCCGTATTTAAAGTAACTTATCGCCGCTGTCACTTCCGTCACCTCAATTTGTTTTTTTAAAAGGAGAAGCTGATAGTTTGTGATGGATGGTAACCGTATTCCATCTACAAAGGTGTTACCCTCCGCACTATCCGTATGTTCCACATTATATAAGTCTGAGTAGTATTCTTGTAGAATGGTGTTTATGGTTCGAGGGTCTGTGTTCATGATCCCATGTTTATTCGTTAACGCTGTAATATGTTGATGACGAATGTGATTTCCTTTCGCTAGTCGTGATAATAGTCTCCCTCATTTGCTACCATAACGATATACATCGGCTCTATAATTGTTATTACTGCTTGTCTCTCGTCGATATACCCATACGTGTAAGTCAGCCTTAGCCTGCTTACATCTATTTTTAACCTGTGTTGATGAACTTGTCTTGTTTGCCGTGTACCTATCGCGTAATATCCTGCTAGCCTGCGAGTAGTTTGTCGCGATCTTCTTTTTTAGCGTTGTCTGATAACCTATTAGTTTCCCGCGCATTACTCCCTTCCCTGCTGCCCATAAAAGTTCCGGCCTATCCCTAGTATCTCCATTATCCCTTACATATTAAAAACACCATTGCTTCACGTGATGTCGAAACTTCTCATCCATTAACAAATAGGTCGGGAAGCGCCAAGCTTGGTTTGGCCCCATCTGCACCATATCTGGCAGGGTCACTGATACGGGCGCGTGGTCATATTTAGCTACGTTGTGCACATCTGCCTCTTCCACTCCCCTTGATAGCTCGTGTGCTAGCAATATATAATCCATTCTGGACCAAGAGTCATGTGGCGCCGAATAGAATGAATATTCACTGCCGTCTGGGTTCAGGTGTGTCAAAATGTCTACAAAGTTACTCGTGTCTAGCATGGTTATTATAAACGTGTGTCATGTGATCGCACATTCATTCGCATCGACCTACAGTTCTTCACTGTTTAGATTCACCATATTTAAGTCACCACCGTGGTGTGGTTTTAATGCTCTCCTATCGGCCTGATATGCTTGGATACCTGGGATAAATTCAGGAACGTCTCCAAACTCCCTACTCACATGTCAGCGCAGGAACCGTAAGAGGGAACGTGCTTGTTTTGTTGCGCATAGGTGGAGTTTTATACAGTAAATGATTACTGCTGTCTTATTTTTTGCGTCCCAAGGGCAGAATAATAACGTTACATTTTACAGACACTCATATAATAGACACACGCTACCCTAACCGTGACACAAGGAAGGTATTGTTGCCAGATAAAGCCGCCATTTTAGCGTCACTGTGCTGTTAATTCTGTTTGGGACAGAACGCTGCTCTGCTGACTCTGAGGGACAGTTAGAGATTGTGATTTTGTGTACTGTGCTTTAGGCAGGCTACTTTACCAACCGCTGTGTACATCTTCCTTTTGCCTTGCAGTGTTTTTTTCACAGGTCTGCAAGGTGTGTGTGTGAGTGCAGGTGACGCGCTGCAGTTTGCTCGGCATACAACGCTGTATGTAGGCATCTGCACATGTCACTCTCACACTCTTTTTTTTTTTTCTTTAGTGTAATTCTTGCTGCTCAATTCAATTGAAATTATAGTGTGACGTGCTTCCATCCGTATCCAATACATTGGTTGAAAACACTGTAGAAGGACACAAAAAGCCCTTTCACAGCTAAGAGTTGTGTTCACTGTAGTCTGAGATTTTAATTTATTCAATTTTGATCACGCTCAAGTTACTTCTTCAAGCAATGCTGCTTGTACTCTGCTGAGCGTATCTTACTGCCTCATCCTTGTCATTTTTCTCTAATTGGTGTACATGTACATCAAAGTAGTCTTCATTTTGATCGAAATCCAAGCAGGTACCCGGACACTGTATGGCTGCTTTTATACGGTGGACTGGCTCCAACATTCAATAACACTTAAGATGCAATCGGGCACCTTGTCAAGGCCCAATCCTCTTCTCCCTCTGATATAATAATAATAATAATCTTTATTTATATAGCGCCAACATATTCCGCAGCGCTTTACACTTTAACAGTTTCAAAACACAAGTCATAGGTAACAACGTTAACAATACAATAATTAAAGTAAAATAAGCCGACCCTGCTCGTGAGAGCTTACAATCTACAATGAGGTGGGGGAGATACAAAGTACAGGTGTGTATATATAATGGTGCATTTCCAATGATGGTCCAGCCATCTTGAGGGAGTGAGGCATGGATGGAGATAGTGAATGGGCTCCACATACACACTTAAACATAGAACGACTTTGGTTATTGAATGTCATAGGCCACTCTGAACAAGTGTGTTTTGAGGGAGCGCCTGAAACCAGGCAAATTGTGGATAGTCCTAATTTCTTGTGGTAGAGCATTCAAGAGGATTGCGCAGCGCGGGAGAAGTCTTGTAGTCGGGAGTGGGAGGTACGGATTACTGCAGAGGTTAGTCGAAAGTCATTTGCAGAGCGCAGCAGTCGGTTAGGCCGATAGATAGAAATGAGGGAGGAGATGTAGGGGGGTGCCACTGTGGAGAGCTTTGTGGGTGAGAACCAGTACTTTGAATTGGATCCTATAATGAATGTGCAGCCAGTGTAAGGACTGGCGAAGAGCGGACGCGTCCGAGTACCGATTAGCCAGATGGATGACCCTGGCTGCTGCATTAAGGATGGACTGGAGAGGGATAGTCGAGTAATGGGAGGCCAAGTAATAGAGCATTGCAGTAGTCCAGGCGGGAGTGGATCAATGCTACAGTGAGGGTTTTTGTTGTTTCCATGGTGAGAAAAGGGCGGATTCTAGAGATGTTCTTTAGGTGTGTAGATGGCAAATATCTAACAAACAGGTCATGCTGGAGAGACTTGCACCTACTGCCACTCAGGGTCTTCAGCTCCTTTGTGAGAAACTAATGTTTGGCCAGCCAGTATATCAAATAAAGTTCATGAGAAATGGGAACTGTGGTTGGCTTCACTTTTGGTACTGGCTAGGTGCTAATACCAAACCATGGTGTGGCATACAATGGATATTCCTGGCTGGATGGAGACAAGCTCATTCCCACAGAAAAGTACCTGAAAGCTAAGGAGATGGTGGCCTCTCTCAACATGAAGGAGTTTGCTCGTTGTCTAGGAGACCGACCACCCCTGCTGTGTACCTTGTCAACGTTGAGTTGAAGCTTGCAAGGATTAAGAGGTTACAGTGGTAAGTCTGGTTTTTACTAAAGATCCTGCTGTGTATTATAGTTTTTATGTTTTAAAAAAAAAATTATCTTAGGAATGTTAAATAAATTTGTTATTTTTTTGGTTAAATACAATGTATGTTATGAATGTTAAATAATTTTTTTTTGTTTTTTTCTAAAATAAAATGTATGTTATGAATGTTAAATAACTTTTTTTTTTTTTTTTCAGGTATTTGATCTACCGTAGCTAGTTGCTGATCGTTGACTCTACACCCCTCTCCCAAGAATGTTACTCGGGTTATGGGAGAAAATCACCGCTATTCCAGACTGATTTCATGTTAATGTATCTGGCTCTTACACAGCACACAGCACTTGATGTTAGTTTATCTTTTTCCTAAATTATTTGTTACACTGCCCTTCTCACATTTTATTTTCACTTTTTTTTTAAGCACAAGTTTTTTTACACTTCCTTGTTCTGTAAGTAGGCTTAATGGTTAAATGTTTTATACTAGATGTAAATATGTAACATGTAAATTTTAGATTAAGATTTTGCAAATTATTAGGTCCACACCATCAGGCTCTTTCGTCCCCTCTCCCTCAGAGTAGCGGTAATATATCGGACCCCAGGCTCGCCCACACAGTTCCTTGACCACTTCTCTGCCTGGCTGCCGCACTTTCATGTCCTCAGAAGTACCAACCCTTATCCTTGGAGACTTCAACATCCCCATTAACAGCCCTACTTCCACACTCAAAACACATTTTTCAGAGCGGCCTATCACATTCACTAATCAAAGTCATTCTATGTGTAACTGTGTGTGTGTGTAGCCCATTCACTATCTCCATCCATCCCTCACTCCCCGAAAATGGCTGGACCATCATTGTAAAAAACACCATTGTATATAAACAACTGTACTTTGTAGCTCCCCCTCCTCATTGTAGATTGTAAGGTCTCACGAGCAGGGGCGGCTTATATTGCTTTAATTATTGTATTGTTAACGTTGTCACTAGAGTTGAGCGATACTTTCCGATATCCTAAAGTATCGGAATCGGAATGGTATCGCCGATATCACTAAAATATCGGCGATACCCGATACCGATACCGGAAGTCCCATGTAAGTCTATGGGAACAAAATATCGCAACTAAAAAAAACC
>JARQOD010002139.1:0-82835 GCA_033576555.1 Oophaga sylvatica
AAAATTGTGGCGGTCAAAATAAATGTAGTGACAAAACGGGGAATGAGTAAAATGGGGGAAAAAAGAACATGATAGCGGTGTAAAGGAACAAAAACAATGGATAATAATGATACAATTGAATGGACACTAAAATAAATACAAGATGCAAGTGCACAGGTAGTAGGGAAATCATAAAATTAACAAAAAAGGATAAAAATAACAAAAAAGGATGAACATAAATAATAGATAATCATGGTATAATTGAATGATCGGTAAAATAAAAATGCAAGTAAATAGATGGTGAAAGAAATCATAAAATTAACATTAATGGTAAAAGTCCAAACAAAAATAAATAGGAAAATCATAAACATAAAATAAAACATAAAAATAATGGTAGGAGTCCAAACGAAGATGATAAATAAATAGTAATGAGGGGCATGATACGGGAGTATGGGTCTTACCATCTCAACTGTAGTGTAAGGCCAAACTTATGAGCACCTACGGATTGTTCTAGGGGGAGAGAAGGAAATTAGGTTAGCCAGTCCATCTCCCTGTTAAGACCTTTGGGGTACAGTGTATCTAGGGTGTATATCCAGTATGTCTCACGTTGTTTGAGTAATTTAATGTGGTTACCACCTCGTCTGGGTCTGGGGACGCTTTCTATGACTTGGAACCTAAGTTGGGCTACGTTGTGTTTAGCCTCCTTAAAATGGGCTGGCAGAGGTAGCCAAGTTTTTTCGCACCGGATAGTCGATTTATGACTAGAAATCCGGTCCCTAACGGCCTGAGTGGTCTCACCAACATATAGCAGGCCGCAGGGACATTTGATAATGTACACAACGTATCGAGATTCACATGTGAAAAAGTCCCTGATGGGGAAGGATTTCCCAGTACGGGGGTGTACCACTTCGTTGCCTTTAATGATGTTCGAACAACTCATGCAGTTCAGGCAAGGGAATGTACCTGTTCTTTTTTGTCCAGTTAGGGTACTAGTGGTAGATTGTCTAAAGGGTCCCAGGTCAGCTCTAACTACCTTGTCCCGGATATTGTTGGCTCGTCTTGTGCACATGAGTGGTGGGTCACTGAGAGTTTGAATGGCAGGATAAGCCCTGGTGAGGAGTGGCCAGTGTTTCCTAATAAGATTGTGTATTCTGCGCATGGATGGATGATGGTTATGTACAAATGGGATGCGTGGATTTCTATGGACACTGATAGCGGTGTCAGTGGTATATACTTCATCTATCGCTCTCCTGGATTCCACACTGAGGAGGTCAGTGGGGTAATTGCGCACCTTGAATTTATTGGCCATATCCTGGATTCTGGTCACCTTAAGCTGCGGATCGGATACAATTCTGGAAACCCTTTTGAATTGTGATCTAGGCAAACTGTTCTTCATTGGTTTTGGGTGACAGCTATTGTATAGGAGTAAACTGTTACAGTCAGTGGGTTTGGTGTAGATATCAGTGCTCAAGCAGCCCTCCATATTTTTGATGACACGGGTATCAAGGAATGTGACATTACTGATGTCATGTGTTATGGTAAAGGTAAGTTCTGGTGTGATGCTATTGATTTTGTTGAAGAATTCAAGAAGACTTGATTCGCTGCCCGTCCAGATACAGAAGATGTCATCTATGTATCTGACCCACATAATGGCATGTTGAGTGAATGTGGGATTGGGGTAGATATGTTCTTGTTCGAAACGATCCATGTAGATATTTGCGTAAGCTGGCGCTACGTTCGACCCATGGCGGTTCCACAGGTCTGTACATAAAATTCGTCGCCGAACATTAAGTAGTTCTCCCTAAGGACCAGGTTGAGTAGGTCTATATGTGTCGACCCGCCACCACAATTGTGGGTTACCAGGGCAATGGGGTACTCAGAGCCGAGCCCGTAGAAGTCTATGGGGATTTTGTCACAGGTAGCTGTGGCTCGGTCTGTGGCCCGGGCGGTCTGGCGTATGTTGGGGATATATTTACAGGGGATTGATTTATGTACAGTTCGTGACGCCACCTGTAGTATTCTGGTAATTTGTACCAGCGCTGCTGTAGATCTCTGAGGGGATGGTGAGGCAGCTAGATGTCGGGTCCCCTACAGGTGGGACTCTTCCCTCAGGTCGGTAGTTAGGTAGGGATTGTGCAGGCATGCAATAATAACTCAGTCTCACACAGTCAACGTCTTTCCATACCTTTACTTGCAAGATGATAAGGCAGGTCCCGGGGAGGCTGATGGGGTTGATGGAGGATGAGCTTTGAGGCAACAGCTAAGCAAGTTAGGGGCCTCCTTTACTTTCCAATGAAGCTGAGTACGACCAGCCTGAAGCGTAGTCCTCTCTATGATTCCAGCTAATCTTTAGCTGTTCTGCCCAGTCAAATTTGTGTTAGAAGCCTTCCTGCGAGGGAGCTGAATCCTTTTCTTGTCGTGCACTAACTCAAAGTCTTCACACCCCCTGACTCCAGCTACGTTCTGACTATAAGGGGCTTGTCTGCCGCGACCTAGGGTCCGGTAGATTCCTGGTTTTCTCTTCACTATGCTGTACAATAGTGATCCTTCGGTCCCCAGTAACCGGTTGCAACGTGCAGGACTTTTCCAAGTCAAAAGCACTTTTCCAATTATCTTCCTTCCACTTTGTCCTTCGCCTTGCTTGTCTCTTAATAGATAGTTCAGTCTTTCTTCCAGTGGGGCACAGCTCTGACTAGACTAAGGTGTATACAGACACCTACACCAGACTCCACTTTCTGAACTGATGATAGACTTAAACTGGACACGTCTACTCTGTCCAAGGACAGGAAACTGACTGACTAGAAATCACTCCCTTCCACACCCCCTGCTGGGTGTGTCAGAAGTGTACATGATGTCATGAAGAGACCTTAACTGTTACCTCTCCACTCATCCTCCTGGTATTGTGTACCAGGGCTACACATTCCCCCATGGTAAATGACAGCACTCCCGGGCTGTAAAATATAAAGAGACAGAAAATTTTGTTTATGCATAACAACAAACATTAACTTCTTCCCATCCGGGAGGTGAGAACACCTTGAACGTTACGAACAATAACATTTTACATATAGAAATACAAAAGTATCAAATAGCATTTAATAAATATATATACAAGATACTTGTGAAGGACCCGCACCAAACCTTCAACGTGGGTCCTGGGTGGGCTGCAGGACATCCAAATGCAGACCTCACTCAGTGCCACACCACACGGGTTTTTGGTTCAGAGGTGAGTCAAGGTTTCATGTGAAACCATTAAGAAGGCACTTTAGTGCAACTATTTACAGGATACAGTTTTTGGGCTGGCTCAGTCCTCAGCCTCTGAGTCCATTGTTAAACGAAGACATAATAGGGAAAAACACATTTATATATATAGACTTTTTACAATGTTCACATAAACTACTGCTGATATCTAATGGGTAATTTCCCTTTTGTGATTCTCTCTGATCTACGTGGTGTAGTTTCAGGTATAACAAGTTGCGATCTGTCTGCACTGCGTAACGGCAAACTATAGAACTGCCTTAACCTTTCTATGGATCTGGCAAGCGTACTGATGGCTGGGCGGTGTGAGTCAGCTTCACCAGGGGATCCCATAGTATGGGGCGCTGCTTCAGATGATCCATCTTGAGGTTCTACAGGTTGAGGTGCTGCTGGAATGGGTAACTCCTGAACGGGTTCAACTGGCACCACAGGCACAACTGGAGGTAAAACTTCCTCTTGTGGCTGATAAAACTGCAACACTGGAATTATCACAGCATCTCCCAGTCGGGGCCAATCCGCAGGAAAATCTCCCAGATCGGTGTGTATGACCTCTTCCTTTCTTTCTCTTTGATTGAGGACAGGGTTCTTTTCACAACTCTTTAAGTGTTCTGGACACAACTTCAAATGATCTCTGGACACAGTGGTTGTTGTTCTTCCTCCGTCTTTACTGACGACACAAACTTTTCTGTTGTCGTATTTAGAATCTTGTATGACGTAGGGTTCTTGCTCCCACTGATTATCCAGTTTGTGCATCTTTCTTTTTCTTTTTAATACTACCTCTCCAGGCATCAAAGGCTTGGCAGGAGCATTTCGGTTGTAAACATCTTCCTGTTTCTCCCGTGCCTTATTGAGACTTTCCTCCACACAGATTTGTACTCTTCTGTATTGCTCTTGCCGATTGACGTCCCAGTTCTCAACAGCGTCGTCTGCCTCCGGTTCTACCACTCCAAGTTCTAGATCCATTGGTAGTTTTCCAGGCCTTGCTCTCATAAGATAGGCTGGAGTGCAGTTAGTTGAGCTTACAGGTATATGGTTGTACAAATCAACCAAATCAGGTAGTAAATCCGGCCATCGATTCCTGTCTTCCAACGGTATGGATCTCAACAAGTCAAGGACAATATGGTTCATCTTTTCACAAAGACCGTTGGTTTGAGGGTGGTATGGTGTCGTTCTTATTTTCTTGCACCCGTACATTTGACAGAATTCCTTGAATAAATCAGCTTCGAAAGCAGGTCCCTGATCGGTTAAGACTTGCTCGGGATACCCATGCGGTCTGCAGAAGCTTGCTTGAAAGGTCTTCGCGGCCGTCACTGCGGTCTGGTCTTTCACTGGAACGACTACCAGAAATCTGGAGTAATGGTCCACCATGGTCAAGGCGTATGAGTATCCAGATCTACTCGGCGACAGTTTGACGTGGTCCAGGGCCACAATCTCCAGGGGACGAGTCGTCCGGATAGGTTGCAGGGGGGCCTCTTGACTACCGTAGTCCTTTCTTCTGAGACCACAGGGTCCACAGTTCCGACACCACCTCTCGACGGAGCTGCGCATCCCTACCCAGTAGAACCGGCATCTCAACAGGGTCTCCAGCTTCCTCCAGCCAAAGTGTCCTGCTTGATCGTGGTACGCTTCCAACACCATTGGGACGTCTGCCTTGGGGACCACTATTTGCCAGACCATTTCATGGGTTCTGGGGTTGACGTATCTCCTGCACAACTTCTCACGGTATAGGAACAACCTGCTTTTCTCGTTCCACAGGAGCTTGGCTGACATAGGTGCATCCTTTTCCAGAGAGGAGCCTTCCTGTCTTAACAACTCCTTGATGCGGCTGACCACTGGATCACTGTCCTGAGTCTCTTTCCAACTATGATGGGGTAAAGGATTTAATGTTGCACCATTCTGCTTTCTGTGAACTTGATGCTCGTGGACTACCCCATTTCGATGGAACGCAGGTAGCTCAATTTCTTCCAGGTCGTCCGATTCTTCTTCCGTATCAGAGTCATGCGGCATTCGGGACAACGCATCAGCATTAGCATTCTTTCGACCTGCCCGGTACTTGATAGTAAACTGGTAATTGGACAACCGAGCCATCCATCGCTGCTCCATGGCGCCCAGCTTGGCGGTTTCCAGGTGCGTTAACGGGTTGTTGTCTGTAAACGCAGTGAACTTATTGGAGGCCAGATAGTGCTTAAATCTTTCAGTAATGGCCCAGACCAGCGCCAGAAACTCCAGCTTGAAGCTGCTATAATTTTCCGGATTCCTTTCAGTTGGCCTGAGTTTTCTGCTAGCATATGCGATGACTTTTTCTTGTCCATTCTGCTTCTGACTGAGAACGGCTCCCAACCCTTCATTACTGGCGTCGGTGTACAACAGGAACGGTTGACTGTAATCAGGATAGGTTAAGATTTCATCACCTGTAAGGATCTCTTTCATCTTTTGGAATGCTTCAGCCTGTTCTTTACCCCAATTAAAGGGAGGGTTTCTGCTCTTTAAGGATTGTCCTACCAGGAGGTCCTGTAAAGGAGCTGCCTTCTTCGTGTAATCTTTCACGAATCTCCTATAGTAACCCGTTAGTCCCAGGAACTGTCGCACTTCCTTAAGGTTCTTCGGCTCCGGCCACTTCTGGATGGCAGTGACTTTCTCTGGGTCCGGCGCTACTCCTTCCGAACTGACGATGTGCCCCAAGTATTGTACCTTCTGCTTGAGTAGATGGCATTTTGAGGGTTTCAACTTCATCCCGTACCTGGACAGGGACTCAAACACTTCTGCCAGGTGCTTCAGATGGTCCTCATATGTCTTGGAATACACGATAACGTCGTCTAGGTATAGCAGCACGGTTTCAAAATTGAGATGTCCCAGACAGTTTTCCATCACTCTCTGAAATGTTCCTGGGGCACTACTGAGCCCAAACGGCATTCTGTCGAACTCACAGAGCCCCATTGGGGTGGTGAAAGCCGTTTTCTCACGATCCTCCTCAGCCACAGCCACTTGCCAGTAACCACTAGTCAGATCGAGGGTAGAAAAGTAGTTAGCCGTTTTCAGAGCAGCTAATGATTCCTCTATGCGTGGTAGCGGGTATGCATCCTTGTGTGTTATGCGGTTCACCTGCCTGTAATCCACACACATTCTCATACTACCATCTTTCTTTTTAACCAGAACTAGAGGGGCTGCCCAGGGCTACAACTATCCCTTATCACCCCAGCTTTCTTCATATCATTCAACATTTCTTTAGCCTTCTGATAATGAGCTGGAGGTATGGGCCTATACCGCTCTTTGATGGGAGGATGACTACCTGTAGGGATATGATGTTGTACTCCCTTAATTGTCCCAAAATCAAGTGGATTTTTGCTAAACACTTGGGCGTACTCTTGCACCACCCGTAATACCCTTGCTTCTGGTGAGCGGGAGTGGTGTCCGTCCCAACATGGAGCTGCTGACACCATTCCGCCACCTGAGTTGCTGGGTCATTGTCCTCCGCTATTTGACAGGAGTCTAAGGACTCAGCCGGGAGAATAGAATTATTATCAACAGCATGAAGTTTAGCAATGGTTGCATAACGGGGTAAATTTACCTCATCATCTCCCCAATTGAGAAGCCGTACCGGTACTCTTCCATTCACCACTTCTACTACTCCTCTAGCAGTCATAAGTGTAGGTCTATGTTCTGAATGGTGGGGTTCTACTACAGCTTGGTAATTCTGTCCTCTCAGACCTATGGCTGCCCTGCACCAAATGATCATTTCACTCATTGGGGTATCACAATAGGATCCGAGTCAGTGACCCGTACATTACCAATTTCGCCGTCGGTAAGCTTCGCTTGCTGCTGACACACCAGGGCCCGGATCTCTCTTTGGATTACTCCTCTCTGCCTTGGTCGGGCAATCTCAGCGAGCTGTTGGAGCAAGAACACAACTTCTCCCAAACAATTACCGATAATGTTAGTACCCAAAATTATATTTAGACCGTTCTCCTCATTTACAGTCTTTACTACCAGAAGCCCTTGGTCTTTCAACTCCTCTCTGCCCACCTTTACATCTACACATTTTGTTCCGAGTACTTCTACAGGAAGACCATTCGAAGCATACACAGTAAAGTCAAGGCTCGGAGGTTTAAGACTGTCCATTGACCAGTACTTGGTATATAGAGCATCAGGTATTAGGGTCACCTGGGACCCAGTGTCTAACAAGGCTGGAACAGCAATACCATCTAGGATAATAGACAGGTAGGGTCGCCCGCCCACATACCTGCGGTTCCAGTCTAGGGGGCCTGACGGGTATTCTCCTGGGTGTTGGCCCTTGGACCCAGGTTCTGCCCGTTTAAAGGACACTGTGTAGACAGATGACCTTTCCGGTTGCAGCGATAACAGATGATCTCTCGACGAGAAGGGTGTTGATCAGAGGTTGCTCCTGGGGGTGGCGTTGTCTTCTTTCTTCTCCGGTGCATCCACGGAACGTCCTCTGGGCAGTCAGCTAGCAAGATCTTCCCTTCCTCTTCTTTCCGCAGCTGTAGGGCACTCATCACAGCGGCCAGATTTTTAGTCAGCTGGCGCACCTCTGAGCGCAGACAGTCCAATTCACTAGGAGGTGTCACCTGCGTTTTGGTTTCTGCCACTAGCGGGGAACAGGGGGTTACTGCCGGTTCCAGAGTGACTTCACCCTGATGATGTTGGGTGGCCACCTCGGGTTTGCCCAGGGGCCGCAGCCCTTTTATTGCCATGTCTTTTAGGGCATCAAAGGTAGCATCCGGATGATCTAAGGACCACCAATTTACAGTTCTGCGTTCCTCTGGGGATCTCAATCCCTGTATAAATTGTTCTTTCAGCATTCTATTCTCGTCGATAGCATTTAAATTGTTAATTTGCTTGAGGGCTCTCAGGGCTCCCTGTAGTCGGCAAGCATAGTCCCTGATGCTGTCACCTGGCTGTTGTGAACAGTGATAGAAGGCCATCCGGAGATCCGTTTCTGTGCGGTCTTCAAATATGGCATGAAGCTTCAGGAAGATCGCAGGCACCGACTCCTGATCAACGGTGTCCCAGGTCTCCACTTCCCTCTCAGCAGCGCCAGTTAGCTGCCCTATTAGCACAGCAGCTTTTTGTCTCTCAGGCATGGAGTACATTTCTAGGATGCTGCATAACTTCCGCTTGAAGCCTGCTAATGTGCCTGGCCCACCGCTGTATTGGGGAAGCCATTTCGCCCCAGGCATATATGGGAGCGTTAGTGGCATGATCGGGACTACCGGACTGGGTGCAGGGCCTGCGCCCCCATCTGGCGCTACAATACCAGACGGTGCGGGATTGGGGACTCCGGCCGGGGCCGCACTGTCAGCCGGTTGTTGTGACATCTTAGCGCCCCCTTGGTTAAACGGAGCCTACCGGTTTCAGATGCTGCTACTTCACAGGCACCGCAGTGGGAACAGGACCTTCGTCGCAGGCGCTCTGATGTCAGAGCGTTCACTTCCTGTTGCAGGACCTGCCGCTCTATTTTGCGATGCAATTTGCTATGCGGATTGCAATGCAGATTGTGATGCAGTTTGCTATGCGGATTGCGATGCGGTTTGCGATGCAGATTGCTATGCAGTTCGCTATGCGGTTTGCGATGCAGATTGCTATGCAGTTCGCTATGCGGTTTGCGATGCAGATTGCTATGCAGTTTGCGATGCGGTTTGCGATGCAGATTGCTATGCAGTTTGCGATGCGGTTTGGGGTGCAGGTTGGGGGCGTGTCCAAGACTCTGCGCGCTTTTTCAGGTCCGCCCACCTTCTTCTCCAGCGCCTGAGGGCGCGAATATGGCGGCAAAATGGCGGATTTTAGCGCCAAAAATAGCAAACAGTCCTTTTTCACAAAAACAATCCACAGGCACACAGGGCTCGCAATGCTGCAAGTTTCGTATCCTGTTCGTGACGCCAAAGTTGTGTCGACCCGCCACCACAATTGTGGGTTACCAGGGCAATGGGGTACTCAGAGCCGAGCCCGTAGAAGTCTATGGGGATTTTGTCACAGGTAGCTGTGGCTCGGTCTGTGGCCCTGGCGGTCTGGCGTATGTTGGGGGATATTTACAGGGGATAGATTTATATACAGTTCGTGACGCCACCTGTAGTATTCTGGTAATTTGTACCAGCGCTGCTGTAGATCTCTGAGGGGATGGTGAGCAGCTAGATGTCGGGTCCCCTACAGGTGGGACTCTTCCCTCAGGTCGGTAGTTAGGTAGGGATTGTGCAGGCATGCAATAATAACTCAGTCTCACACAGTCAACGTCTTTCCATACCTTTACTTGCAAGATGATAAGGCAGGTCCCGGGGAGGCTGATGGGGTTGATGGAGGATGAGCTTTGAGGCAACAGCTAAGCAAGTTAGGGGCCTCCTTTACTTTCCAATGAAGCTGAGTACGACCAGCCTGAAGCGTAGTCCTCTCTATGATTCCAGCTAATCTTTAGCTGTTCTGCCCAGTCAAATTTGTGTTAGAAGCCTTCCTGCGAGGGAGCTGAATCCTTTTCTTGTCGTGCACTAACTCAAAGTCTTCACACCCCCTGACTCCAGCTACGTTCTGACTATAAGGGGCTTGTCTGCCGCGACCTAGGGTCCGGTAGATTCCTGGTTTTCTCTTCACTATGCTGTACAATAGTGATCCTTCGGTCCCCAGTAACCGGTTGCAACGTGCAGGACTTTTCCAAGTCAAAAGCACTTTTCCAATTATCTTCCTTCCACTTTGTCCTTCGCCTTGCTTGTCTCTTAATAGATAGTTCAGTCTTTCTTCCAGTGGGGCACAGCTCTGACTAGACTAAGGTGTATACAGACACCTACACCAGACTCCACTTTCTGAACTGATGATAGACTTAAACTGGACACGTCTACTCTGTCCAAGGACAGGAAACTGACTTCTCACTCTGAAGTCCGGACACTGACTGACTAAATCACTCCCTTCCACACCCCTGCTGGGTGTGTCAGAAGTGTACATGATGTCATGAAGAGACCTTAACTGTTACCTCTCCACTCATCCTCCTGGTATTGTGTACCAGGGCTACACATATACACAGTTGGTTGATATCTCTATCTATGTTGGCTTCCTGCAGGCTGAGGGACACCGCTCGAATGCCTTTCTCATGTGTGATGGACGTGTACAAGCTGTTTACGTCCATTGTGCATAAAATGCTGTCGGGAGGGATGTTATTAATGGCACGTATTTTCGTGAGAAATCACTTGTATCCAAAATAAATGATTTGGTTGCATGGGCATGTGGTGTTAGAAGTTTGTCAAGGAAAATAGATAGAGGATTCAAGATTGAGTCTGTGGATGCTACAATCGGGCGTCCCGGTGGTTTGTGGAGATTTTTATGTATCTTAGAGAGAATTTTATGCATTTTATGCACAATGGACGTAAACAGCTTGTACACGTCCATCACACATGAGAAAGGCATTCGAGCGGTGTCCCTCAGCCTGCAGGAAGCCAACATAGATAGAGATATCAACCAACTGTGTATAGACCTACTCAACCTGGTCCTTAGGGAGAACTACTTCATGTTCGGCGACGAATTTTATGTACAGACCTGTGGAACCGCCATGGGGTCGAACGTAGCGCCAGCTTACGCAAATATCTACATGGATCGTTTCGAACAAGAACATATCTACCCCAATCCCACATTCACTCAACATGCCATTATGTGGGTCAGATACATAGATGACATCTTCTGTATCTGGACGGGCAGCGAATCAAGTCTTCTTGAATTCTTCAACAAAATCAATAGCATCACACCAGAACTTACCTTTACCATAACACATGACATCAGTAATGTCACATTCCTTGATACCCGTGTCATCAAAAATATGGAGGGCTGCTTGAGCACTGATATCTACACCAAACCCACTGACTGTAACAGTTTACTCCTATACAATAGCTGTCACCCAAAACCAATGAAGAACAGTTTGCCTAGATCACAATTCAAAAGGGTTTCCAGAATTGTATCCGATCCGCAGCTTAAGGTGACCAGAATCCAGGATATGGCCAATAAATTCAAGGTGCGCAATTACCCCACTGACCTCCTCAGTGTGGAATCCAGGAGAGCGATAGATGAAGTATATACCACTGACACCGCTATCAGTGTCCATAGAAATCCACGCATCCCATTTGTACATAACCATCATCCATCCATGCGCAGAATACACAATCTTATTAGGAAACACTGGCCACTCCTCACCAGGGCTTATCCTGCCATTCAAACTCTCAGTGACCCACCACTCATGTGCACAAGACGAGCCAACAATATCCGGGACAAGGTAGTTAGAGCTGACCTGGGACCCTTTAGACAATCTACCACTAGTACCCTAACTGGACAAAAAAGAACAGGTACATTCCCTTGCCTGAACTGCATGAGTTGTTCGAACATCATTAAAGGCAACGAAGTGGTACACCCCCGTACTGGGAAATCCTTCCCCATCAGGGACTTTTTCACATGTGAATCTCGATACGTTGTGTACATTATCAAATGTCCCTGCGGCCTGCTATATGTTGGTGAGACCACTCAGGCCGTTAGGGACCGGATTTCTAGTCATAAATCGACTATCCGGTGCGAAAAAACTTGGCTACCTCTGCCAGCCCATTTTAAGGAGGCTAAACACAACGTAGCCCAACTTAGGTTCCAAGTCATAGAAAGCGTCCCCAGACCCAGACGAGGTGGTAACCACATTAAATTACTCAAACAACGTGAGACATACTGGATATACACCCTAGATACACTGTACCCCAAAGGTCTTAACAGGGAGATGGACTGGCTAACCTAATTTCCTTCTCTCCCCCTAGAACAATCCGTAGGTGCTCATAAGTTTGGCCTTACACTACAGTTGAGATGGTAAGACCCATACTCCCGTATCATGCCCCTCATTACTATTTATTTATCATCTTCGTTTGGACTCCTACCATTATTTTTATGTTTTATTTTATGTTTATGATTTTCCTATTTATTTTTGTTTGGACTTTTACCATTAATGTTAATTTTATGATTTCTTTCACCATCTATTTACTTGCATTTTTATTTTACCGATCATTCAATTATACCATGATTATCCATTATTTATGTTCATCCTTTTTTGTTATTTTTATCCTTTTTTGTTAATTTTATGATTTCCCTACTACCTGTCCACTTGCATCTTGTATTTATTTTACTGTCCATTCAATTGTATCATTATTATCCATTGTTTTTGTTCCTTTACACCGCTATCATGTTCTTTTTTCCCCCATTTTACTCATTCCCCGTTTTGTCACTACATTTATTTTGACCGCCACAATTTTCACTGACAGGAACAGCTAGAGCTTTCACCAACTTACAGTGCCTTTACCCCAGTGAGTGCCACATCCTCTACACTCCCGCGCAAGCGCACTCTCTAGCACTCACGCGCAAGCGCTGACTGGCCACTACCGATTCTATGCTCAGTGGGCGTCTCACATCACTATCAATCCCTTCTGCGCATGCGCCGGCGTGTGACGTCACATCCGGCAATGCGATCAGCAAGCGCTTCTTATAGCGCTGCTGTGAGTTCACCACAGTCCCCACACGCTCAGGCACAGATGTGCCAGCGTCTACATTGAGCCACCAATGCTCTGGACCTGACTACCGACCACCAACACGGATGTGAGCTCCCACCACCTAAGATAAGTTATACCACCGGCATTTCCACACCATTTACCCTGTATTAATGTGCTCTACAGTTACTGCCTATCTCTTATGCTGACAAGCACCATAGCTGGCGAGTCTTTCCTGCACATTATGGTAAATATCCTTAGCCATAAGTGGATACACATATACTCTATTGTGAGCCAATTGACTCTATACATTCTCATTACAGCCTAGCAGTGATTATATTTAACTCCTCAGCTGACCGTCTACTATCTTACTCCTGGTAATTAACATTTAAATACATACATGTATACCCATGTGAACAAAATATAATTATGTTATCTTTACCTCTCCTAAGCGGTGTTATCTATAAGACCCAGACCCTATACAATTGATCCTGATCCCGTCCCCTAGAGGATCACACTACAAGCATGTGTTACATGCGTTTATTGTTCTAAAGGTATCATATTACCACTATCACTATAATCATGTGTATAAGATATTCTATTCTGGGTCTCCATTACTCACTCTATTCCGATTTATTCCAGTAACTCTTACAAGGATCTCATTCCTCTTCTCCGGACTTATCCTATGCTAGATGTCCAGAATACTTCCCTTTATATCAACACAATAAGGGTAGGTGTTCAACGAATAATTGTTTGCATTTTTCCTGGGTTCTGATATCTCAATGTAGAATTCTTCTCCTTACCTAGCCCCCTCCTATGTCTTGCAACCTACTGAACCAAATGCTATTTAAATTACAATCCATATACCATGACATGGTTACGTATTATCCTATAATGTAAATATATGTAAATATTTGTAAATATTTCCTGTATATTCTTGTCTTGTACTATAATGTTCACTCTCTGTCTTTCACAGCGATTTTGTGATCAAGGCCCAGTGGAGGCCGAAACGTCAAAAATTACTTATCGCTTTCGCCTATACGTTCAATAAATATCCACTTTAAGCATCAAACTTTTCTTACGAGTGCAGTGTTTATGAACTCTACTGAGGCAATAACATTGCGGACATGGCAGCCAAAGAAGCAGCCAAAGGAAGACAACATGGAGAAGTGGGAGAGGTCGTAGAGCCGGACGGCTACTACATGACGACTGAAGACAAGAAACCTGACAAAAAGACGTCCTGGGATCTGCTCAAGAAGTTACAAGACCAAGCTCCAAAAGGAGAAGAAGAGCTGAATGCGAAAAAAGCAACACGTGAAGAAGGAAGGCTAACAATAATAGACTTCAAACTCTGCCTACCACAAAGTATGCACCCTATGGTGGTCCAATGGGTAGATGGACCCACATCCACATATCAAAGACACAAATGAATGATCTGATTGGTGCTTACTGGTTCGCTTCAGGGATCTCCACCCTAACAGCCAAATTCACCAGCAGCTGTCTGACCTGCGGCAAATGCAAGCCTGGACGTATGGAAGAAAGACCCCCTCACCTCATCTGGAAAGACCACTTTACCAGCTTCAAAGGATCCAGATAGACCACATCCAGATATCGCCAAGTGAAGGATTCAAATACGCCATTGTGGTCAAAAGAAGAATTTTCAAGATGAATAGAAGCCTTCCAAGTCAGCAAAGACTACTGCAACGAAGCTACTTTCGGAAAATAGTGTGCAGATACGGGGTTCCAGAAATGATAGAAAGTGATCAGGGACCCGCATTCACAGCAAATCTGACACACAAGACCCGATTAGCAGTAGGGTCAGATTTAGGCCTACACACTCCTTACCACCCCCAGAGCAGCAGGAAGGTAGAAAAACTGAACGAAACACTTAAGAATAGAATGCTGAAAAATTGCCCAAGAGACACGCAAACCATGGCATGACACACTCCCTATTGCACTGTTTAGCATAAGGCACACTCCCAGAGACCAGAAAAGCTGTTTCGTGCCTGCATCTTCTGCTAACAGATAAGACATTTTCTTCTTTTAGTTTTTTGGTGCCTGCATTTTGTCCTGCACTTCTGTGGGGGTCTGCCGGGTCCCCTTCGGGGGGCTTATGCTCCTCTCAGTTTAGTTCAGCCACTGTTTGTTCATTTGCCTTTTCCAGTTTTTTCAGTGGTTGCTGTTTAGTTTTTGTTACACCAGAGAACTAATTTAGGTGGTAGAGGTCGTGTGATCTCAGGTGTTTTTGTAATTAGTAGAGTTGGTACTTTTCAGGGTTTTTTGGGGTTGCAGTAAGTGCCTTTCCTATCCTCTTCTATCTAGACAGATTGGGCCCCAGCATTTGCTCATTCTATTTTCTGTCTGTGTCTGTATTTCCTCTTGTCTAACCGCCATTACATGTTTGGGGGCTTCCTATGTTCTTTGGGGATCTGCTCCGGGGCAGATAGCTTTCCTTTTTCTATCTTTAGGTGTAGTTAGCTTCTCAGGCTGTGACGAGGCGTCTAGGACCAACGTAGGAACGCTCCACGGCTGCCTTTAGTTGTGGTGGTTAGTCAGGGTACTGCAATCCCATAGATTCCAACCTCTCTGGTGTATTGCCTTTTTTTGCCTGCTCTCCTCAGCTACCAAATCATAACATTTATGTAATTGAATTGGTCAAAAACTAATGTCCATTCTCGAGTTTTTCTCCTCACTGCCAGATTTGATGATCCTGTCCAAGAGCCCCAGATGACATCAACCTCTGTGTAACTAGAGGGAAAGCCTGTTTGAATCCACGTATCGCATTGCAAGGAAGCTCCCGTACCAGGAGAGACACCTAAGCCATGAAGGATGTCGTGGATGCTCTGACTGACCAGACAGATGACCAGATGACCTACCTGATGAGTTCAAGGCCAGAGACCAAGTTAAAGCAGGATTTGAGTCACTATAAACAAAAATGTTGATTGGATAAATTACATCTATTATAACCAGCAGAGATTTGTTAACTTCACCATAGATGCTGTAAAAGGTTTGGCAGCACAGTTAGGCCCCACTTCCATTATGGCATTCCAGAATAGAATGGCTTTGGATATGATTCTAGCTGAGAAAGGAGGTGTTTACAAAATGATCAAAGACACCTGTTGCATCCACATCCCAGACAACACTGGCCCAAATGGTAAAGTCACAATGGCAATACAGAAACTTAATGAGTTATCAGAGGAACTGAAACAGAACTCAGGTGTCACTGACCCATGGGATCGATACTTTGGGTGGATGAGTGGGTGGCAGAAAATGTTGGCACAGGTTGGGACAGCCATTATGGGGGTTCTCATTTTTGCATTAATTACTGGTTGCTGTGTAATTCCTTGTATCCGCAGGAAAATGGAAAAAGCTGTTCAGGAGACAACCAATTTGATGCCACTCACCATCTTGGACCTCGCACCAGTCCGGATAGAACTGCCTGGCTTGACCAGATCTCCGAACTACCTCCAGACTGAGAATACACATCCTTGATGAATCATCCTATCAAATAAGGAGACTATGATTGCAAACACATAAACCCCCGACAGGGACAGTCCTCCTGACCGCCCATTTGCGAAAAGTCTGTATTCGGTGGGGGAGGCATGTACTAGGGGTGTCTCAACTCACCGGCAGCATAAAAGAGTTGCAGCGCTTTGGGCCAGGAGCAGGTTTTTAGGGCAAGTGGTATCTAAGGGGGGACTGTCATGGAAATATATATGTATTCCATATATTCAAAGTATATTCACATATATGTATTCACAGTTCACAGTTAGATAGATCTCACTTGCTAAAAAACCCTGTGCTCACATATTTCTAGGCCAGCTATAATCAGTCGTTTTAAAGAAATCTGGCCTTCATAAGAGGCCTTCGTAAAGGAACAAATGCATGAAGTACAAAATGTCCTATTAGATATCTGTTGTTTACATTATAGTTATGCAAGACAACTAGGTCACAAGAATATAAACAATAATTCTGCAACTTCAGCTCTTTTAATCATGATTATCATAATTATCATATTTACACTAGAACAGCCAATAATCTAGCAGCTTTTAATTGTATGTTAATTGACTAACCAGCCCCTTTTTGTAAACGTATAAAAACTTGAATGAATAATAAATGTATGTCTTTGACGAACTGTTATACTGACACTTGCTTTGTGGACAGTCCTCATTTCGTTCTGAGCGCTCAAGAAGACATTATATAGAGATTTGGACATGACAGCAGCAAACACAGAAGGATATTTTTATCCTAATTAAATTTCCATATCATAGCAGTGACGGTTGCCTGGAGGGTTTTTTGTATCTTAGACCGTGACAGTGAATTAGAACGGGAGGGTTCTTTGCTTCTTGGCCCATGGCAGTGAGAGTTGCCTGGAGGGTTTTTCGTATCTTAGACCGTGACAGTGAATTAGAACGGGAGGGTTTTTTGCTTCTTAGTCCTGGGCAGTGAGAGTTGCCTGGAGGGTTTTTCGTATCTTAGACCGTGACAGTGAATTAGAATGGGAGGGTTCTTTGCTTCTTGGTCCTGGGCAGTGAGAGTTGCCTGGAGGGTTTTTCGTATGTTAAGGTACTGTCACACTAAGCGAGATCGCTAACGAGATCGCTAAAGAGTCACTGATTTTATGACGCAGTAGCGATCTCGTTAGCGACTTAGCTGTGTGTGACATGTAGCAGTGATGTGGCCCCTGCTGAGATGTCGCTGATCGTTCATGAACGTTCTGAGCTGTTTTTTGGTCGTTGGTGTCCCGCTGGTGAGCCTGAATCGCTGAGTGTGACACCCTTTATGAACGACTTCACCAGCATCTCAGGTGGGACTAGGTTTTCCCAACGACCGCAGAGGTCGTTATACAGATCGCTGATCTCTGATGAGATCTTTGTGTTTGGAAGCTAACTAGCGACCACATAGCGATCGCACTAGCGATCTCGCCAGGTCATGCCGCTGTCGTGATCGCTAGTGCGATCGCTAAGTGTGACAGTGCCTTTAGACCTTGACAGTGAATTAGACCGGGAGGGTTCTTTGGTTCTTGGTCCTGGGCAGTGACGGTTGCCTGGAGGGATTTTCGTATCTTAGACCGTGACAGTGATGGATACCGGGAGGGTTTTTTGCTTCTTGGCCCATGGCAGTGAGGGTTGCCTGGAGGGTTTTTTGTATCTTAGACCGTGACAGTGAATTAGAACGGGAGGGTTCTTTGCTTCTTGGCCCATGGCAGTGAGGGTTGCCTAGAGGGTTTTTTGTATCTTAGACCGTGACAGTGAATTAGACCAGGAGGGTTCTTTGCTTCTTGGCCCATGGCAGTGACGGTTGCCTGGAGGGTTTTTTGTATCTTAGACCGTGACAGTGAATGATACCGGGAGGGTTCTTTGCTTCTTGGTCCTGGGCAGTGAGGGTTGCCTGGAGGGTTTTTTGTATCTTAGACCGTGACAGTGAATTAGACCGGGAGGGTTCTTTGTTTCTTGGTCCTGGGCAGTGAGGGTTGCCTGGAGGGTCTTTCGTATGTTAGACCGTGACAGTGAATTAGACCGGGAGGGTTCTTTGTTTCTTGGTCCTGGGCAGTGAGGGTTGCCTGGAGGGTCTTTCGTATGTTAGACCGTGACAGTGAATTAGACCGGGAGGGTTCTTTGCTTCTTGGTCCTGGTCAGTGAGGGTTGCCTGGAGGGTTTTTTGTATCTTAGACCGTGACAGTGAATTAGACCGGGAGGGTTCTTTGTTTCTTGGTCCTGGGCAGTGAGGGTTGCCTGGAGGGTCTTTCGTATGTTAGACCGTGACAGTGAATTAGACCGGGAGGGTTCTTTGTTTCTTTGTCCTGGGCAGTGAGGGTTGCCTGGAGGGTCTTTCGTATGTTAGACCGTGACAGTGAATTAGACCGGGAGGGTTCTTTGCTTCTTGGTCCTGGGCAGTGAGAGTTGCCTGGAGTGCTTTTTGTATGTTAGACCGTGACAGTGAATTAGACCGGGAGGGTTCTTTGCTTCTTGGTCCTGGGCAGTGAGGGTTGCCTGGAGGGTTTTTCATATGTTAGACCGTGACAGTGATGGATACCGGGAGGGTTCTTTGCTTCTTGGTACTGGGCAGTGAGGGTTGCCTGGAGGGTTTTTCGTATCTTAGACTGTGACAGTGATGGATACCGCGAGGGTTCTTTCTTACTTGGCCCATGTCAATGAAGGTTGCCTGGAGGGTTATTGTTTGTTGGCCCATAGGGGTGAGGGTTGCTGATAGAGTTCTTCGTATTTTAGACCGTGTCGGCGAGGGTTCTTTGTTTCTTGGCCCATTGTGATGAAGGGTTGCTGGCAGGGTTCTTCATGTCTCAACCCATGATGATGAGGGTTGCCAAAAGGGGCCTTCATATCTTGGCCTGTGGCGGTAAGGGTAGTCCGGAGGGTTTTTGATATCTTAGATCATGACAGTGAAGGATACCGGGAGGTTTCTTTGTTTCTTGGCCCATTGCAATGAAGGTTGCCTGGAAGTTTTTTTTTATATCTTAGACCATGACTGTGAGGGATGCCATGAGGCTTCTTTGTTTCTTGGCCCATGGCAGTGAGAGTTGCTTAATCACTTTCATGCCTGGACTACATTTCCATAACAACATTAAACATAAACTGAGTTTCGATTCTCCAGATTGTCAGGTTGACATCCCTTGGCCGAACTTTTCTAATTCCTTTTGTCTGGGACAAAAGAACTTAATGAATCGGGTGACTTCTTGGAAGAGGAGTGGCCCCATATAGAGCACAACTTCCTTCTCTACAACAATCAAACTGGTCTGGTCAGATCTTCACACAAAAAGCCTCCCATCTAACGGGTCCAAGTCAGTGACTGAAGAGAAGAGCGTCCGAGGCAGAGGTGAGTGCAGCCATGAGTGAAGGTCCAGGGGGCAAGGGGAGGGGTGACTTATTTCTGGAGACAAGAACAATCTGATTTTTAAAGGAAACGAATACATGGGAATTACAAAACAAGAGCTCAATATCAGAACTTGTCTTTGGACAAAATGACCCACAACTATATAAACTAGAAGAGCTGAAGAAAAACATAAGAAAAGTAAACAAGCCACAAAACGCCAACACAATAATGAACTATAACAACCCTGATGATACCTGGATTGGGGAGTAATGGTGGACACATCAGATGGGACTACATGGTGGATGACCGGTGACTGGGGAGTAATGGTGGACACATCAGATGGGATTACATGGTAGATGATAGGGGATTGGGAAGTAATGGTGGACACATCAGATGGGATTACATGGTGGATGATAAGGGATTGGGAGTAATGGTGGACACATCATATGGGATTACATGGTGGATGATAGGGGATTGGGAAGTAATGGTGGACACATCAGATGGGATTACATGGTGGATGATAAGGGATTGGGAAGTAATGGTGGACACATCAGAATGGATTACATGGTGGATGATGGGATTGGGGAAGTAATGGTTGGACAATATATGGGATTACATGGTGTATGATGGGATTGGGAGTAATGGTGGACACATCAGATGGATACATGGTGGATACTGATGGGGAGTAATGGTGGACACATCAGATTGGGATTACATGGTGGATATAAGGGATTAGGAAAAGGTGGTCACCATAGATGGATTACATTTAGTGGATGTATAAGGGGATTAGATGTAAATGGTGGCACGATCCACTAGGTCGGTCAATGGATGAATGATAGAGGATTGGAATTAATTGTGGGACACATCAGATGAGATTACATGGTGGAATGATTGGAGAGTAATGGTTAACACATCAGTTGGATTACATGTGAGAGTGACTGGGAGAATGGGGGACACAACATATGGGTTACATGTGTGATGAGAGGATATCTATGGTGTATGTCCAGGGATTAGGGGAGTAATAGTGGACACGTCAGACGGGATTACAGAGTGATGATGGTTAGGGAATAACGTGGATACATCAGATTGGGATTATATGGTGGATACGATTAGTATGAAAAGCAATAGGTCTTATCCCAAAAATAGAGTTATCACTTTTTTAAGTAGGAAGCTGCTCACCTGGTATTAGGTGGTTAAAGCACATGTAGGAGAGGCTGCCGCAGATCCACAGGTCGGTCAACGACCCGACAATACAATGCACTCCAGAAAAGATGTGGATTCCATTGTGGTGGACACATCAGATGAAATTACATGGTGGATGATTGGAGAGTAATGGTTAACACATTAGTTGGGATTACATGTGGAAGACCGGTGATTGGGGAGTAATGGTGGACACAACATATAGGAGATTACATGGTGGGTGATTGAGGAGAGTAATGATCTACATGGTGAATGTCCAGGGATTAGAGAGTAATAGTGGATACATCAGACGGGATTACAGAGTGAATGACCAGGGTTAGGGAATAATAGTGGATACATCAGATGGGATTATATGGTGGATGATTGGGGAGTAATTGTACATGAGCAACAGTTTTCTCTCTCCACGACAACACCTCAGCAGACAGTGACCGGGTGGGAGAAATCTAGCATCTCCGGGAACATAAGCTAAAGCCATTGTCTGCCCCCCAGAAAGGAGCAGAGAGCACATGACAGAAATGAATCACCCGCTCCCATTTCCATATCCCCATCACACATCCTCCATCCCATGGGCACATCTTCCCTCTTAAAGGGATAATTGGTATAGAAGTTAGGACCGTTCCACTCAGCGCTCTGGTTCTGACCCCAAATCTCTCTTAAAGGGATCATTGGTATAGAAGTGAGGGCAAATCCACTACGGCTCTGGTACTGACCCCAGATCTCTCTTAAAGGGATCTCCAATATAGAAGTCAGGGCAATTGCCTTCAAATGCTCTGGTAATGACCCCAGGCCTCTATTAAAGGGATCATTGTTATGGAAGTCAGGGCAAATCCATCCAGCGCTTTTGTTTTGACCCCAGGCCTCTCTTAAAGGGATCTCCGATATGGAAGTTAGGACTGTTTCTACTCAGCGCTCTGGTTCTGACCCCACACTGACGGGATGATGTGGGATATTAGGGGGAGTAGTTGGTGGCTCTGGCTGATGGGATTGTGTGGGATAAAAAAAACCTGACTGGCACATCCAGACTAATGTGAATTAGGTGCAAACCAAGGGGTGCTACCCCCATGTAAAACATACGAGAAAAGGTTGCACTATAACATACTAAAGCATGACAATATGGAATACATGAAATTTCGAATAGCAATACGACTTTAGAGTATAAGTAAAAATTTGAGACGCTTAGTATAACATTTGGCCAAATATTAAAAGCCCACCAACCATCGTCAAGGTGGTCTCAAGTCTGGTGAGTCCCTGACCTATGTGAACAAACCTCTATTTAGCTGATATCTGAATTTCTGGGTGAATGTGAACACCTCTGTCAGTAATGCCTGCATATATGGGTAAGTAGAGACCTGCTGTAATTAAAATCACCACCTGATGGGGGCAGAGTGCTCGGTCAGCAAGCTAACATTCAATAGACAAAAAAACCTGACTGGCACATCCATGGTGATTTTAATTACAGCAGGTCTCTACTTACCCATAAATGCAGGTATTACTGACAGAGGTGTCCACATTCACCCAGAAATTCAGATATCAGCCTAATAGAGGTATGTTCACATAGGTCAGGGACTCACCAGACTTGAGACCACCTTGACGATGGTTGGTGGGCTTTTAATATTTGGCCAAATGTTATACTGAGTGTCTCAAATTTTTCCTTATACTCCAAAGCCATATTGCTATTCTAAATTTCATGTATTCCATATGTCATGCCTTAGTATGATAGAAGAGTGCAGCCTTTTCTCGTAGGGATTGTGTGGGATATTAGGGGTAGTAGTCCGGTGGCTCTGGCTGACGGGATGATGTGGGATATTAGGGGTAGTAGTCCGGTGGCTCTGGCTGACGGGATGATGTGGGATATTAGGGATAGTAGTCCGGTGGTTCTGGCTGACGGGATGATGTGGATATTAGGGGTAGTAGTCTGGCGGCTCTGATTGACGGGATGATGTGGGATATTAGGGGTAGTAGTCTGGCGGCTCTGGCTGATGGATGATGTGGGATGTTAGGGGTAGTAGTCCAGTGGCTATGGCTGACAGGATAATGTGGGATATTAGGGGGATAGTCCAGTGGCTATGGCTGACGGGATGATGTGGGATATTAGGTTAGTAGTCTGGTGGCTATGGATGACGGGATGATGTGGGATATTAGGGGTAGTAGTCCAGTGCTGTGACGGGATGATGCGGGATATTAGGGGTAGTAGTCCGGTGGTTCTGGCTGATGGGATGATGTGGGATATTAGGGGTAGTAGTCCGGTGGTTCTGGCTGACGGGATGATGTGGGATATTAGGGGTAGTAGTCTGGTGGATCTGGCTGATGGGATGATGTGGGATGTTAGGGGTAGTAGTCCAGTGGCTATGGCTGACAGGATAATGTGGGATATTAGGGGGAGTAGTCCGGTGACTCTGGTTGACAGGATGATGTGGGATATTAGGGGTAGTAGTCTGGTGGCTCTGGTTGACGGGATGATGTGGGACATTAGGGGTAGTAGTCTGGTGTCTCTGGCTGACGGGATGATGTGGGATATTAGGGGTAGTAGTCCGGTGGCTCTGGCTGACGGGATGATGTGGGATATTAGGGGTAGTACTCCGGTCGCTCTGGCTGATGGGACGATGTGGGATATTAGGGGGAGTAGTCCGGTGGCTCTGGATGACGGGATGATGTGGGATATTAGGGGTAGTAGTCCGGTGGCTGTGACGGGATGATGTGGGATATTAGGGGTAGTAGTCCGGTGGCTCTGGCTGACGGGATGATGTGGGATATTAGGGGTAGTAGTCCGGTGGTTCTGTCTGACGGGATAATGTGGGATATTAGGGGTAGTAGTCCGGTGGCTCTGGTGACGGGATGATGTTGGATATTAGGGGTAGTAGTCCGGTGGCTCTGGCTGACAGGATGATGTGGGTATTAGGGGTAGTAGTCCAGTGGCTGTGACGGGATGATGTGGGATATTAGGGGTAGTAGTCCGGTGGCTCTGGCTGACAGGATGATGTGGGATATTAGGGGTAGTAGTCCGGTGGCTCTGGCTGACGGGATAATGCAGGATGTTAGGGGTAGTAGTCCGGTGGCTCTGGCTGATGGGATGATGTGGGATATTAGGGGTAGTAGTCCAGTGGCTGTGACGGGATGATGCGGGATGTTAGGGATAGTAGTCTGGTGGCTCTGGCTGATGGGATGATGTGGGATATTAGGGTAGTAGTCCAGTGGCTATGGCTGACGGGATGATGTGGGATATTAGGGGTAGTAGTCCGGTGGCTGTGACGGGATGATGCGGGATGTTAGGGATAGTAGTCTGGTGGCTCTGGCTGATGGGATGATGTGGGATATTAGGGGTAGTAGTCCAGTGGCTATGGCTGACGGGATGATGTGGGATATTAGGGTTAGTAGTCTGGTGGCTATGGATGACGGGATGATGTGGGATATTAGGGTAGTAGTCCAGTGGCTGTGACGGGATGATGCGGGATATTAGGGGTAGTAGTCCGGTGGTTCTGGCTGATGGGATGATGTGGGATATTAGGGGTAGTAGTCCGGTGGTTCTGGCTGACGGGATGATGTGGGATATTAGGGGTAGTAGTCTGGTGGATCTGGCTGATGGGATGATATTAGGGGTAGTAGTCCGGTGGCTCTGGCTGATGGATGATGTGGGATATTAGGGTAGTAGTCCGGTGGCTGTGACGGGATGATGTGGGATATTAGGGGTAGTAGTCCAGTGGCTGTGACGGGATGATGTGGGATATTAGGGGTATAGTCCGGTGGCTCTGGCTGACGGGATGATGTGGGATATTAGGGGTAGTAGTCCGGTGGCTCTGGCTGATGGGATGATGTGGATATAGGGGTAGTAGTCCGGTGGCTGTGACGGGAAGATGTGGGATATTAGGGGTAGTAGTCCAGTGGCTGTGACGGGATGATGTGGGAAATTAGGGTAGTAGTCCGGTGGCTCTGATGACGGGATGATGTGGGATATTAGGGGTAGTAGTCCAGTGGCTATGGCTGACGGGATGATGTGGGATATTAGGGGGAGTAGTCCAGGTGGTGTGGCTCACGGGATGATGTGGGATATTAGGGTAGTAGTCCAGTGGCTCTGGATGATGGGACGATGTGGGATATTAGGGGGAGTATCCGGTGGTTCTGGCTGATGGGATGATGTGGGATATTAGGGGTAGTAGCCAGTGGTTCTGGATGAAGGATGAGTGGGATATTAGGGGGAGTATCCGGTGGTTCTGGCTGACGGAATGATGTGGGATATTAGGGGTTTGTAGTCCAGTGGCTCTGGATAGATGGGACGATGTTGGATATTAGGGGAGTAAGTTCGGTGTGCTCTGGCTGAAGGAATGATGTGGGATATTAGGGGTAGTAGTCCAGTGGGTATGGCTCACGGGATGATGTGGGATATTAGGGGAGTATCCGGTGCTCTGGCTGATGGATGATGTGGGATAATTAAGGGGTAGTAGTCCGTGCTATGGCTGATGGGATGAATGTGGATATTAGGGTTTTAGTCCGGTGGCTCTGGCTGATGGGATGATGTGGGAATATTAGGGGTAGTAGTCCGGTGGCTCTGGCGATGGGATGATGTGGGATATTAGGGGTAGTAGTCCGGTGGTCCTGGACGGGATAAGTGGGATATTAGAGGTAGTATTCCGGTGGCTCTGACGGGATGATGTGGGATATTAGGGGTAGTAGTCCGGTGGCTCTGACGGATAATGTGGGATATTAAGGTAGTAGCCGGTGGCTTTGATGGGAATGAAGTGGGGGTTATTAGGGGTAGTAGTCCGGTGGCTCTGGCTGACGGGATGATGTGGGATATTAGGGTAGTAAGGCGGTGGCTCGACTGACGGGATGATGTGGATATTAGGGATAGTCCGGGCTCGTCTGACGAATGATGTGGCAATTTATGAGGTAGTTCCGGGGGCTCTACGGAATGATTGGGATATGTGGTAGTAGTCCGTTGGCTCTGGCTTACGGGATATGTTGTAAATTGGGATTAACTTGGCTCTGGAAGACGGGATTTTTGTGGGAAAAAGTGGTTTTTATCCCCCTTGGGTTTTTCTGACGGGATGATGTTTTTGGTATTAGTGGTTTTTAGTCCGGGTTGGCCGGCTGACCCCGGGGAAAATTTTTAAAATTGGTTAAAAAGTCCCTTTTGGCCCCCGGGGGACGGGGGAAATGTGGGGGAAATTAAAAGGGGGGGAGTCCGTTGGGGCCGGCAAAAGGGAAAAATTTTGGGTAATTTGGGGGGAAGTTCCCGGGGCGGGGGAAAAGGGGGAAAATTTGGGTTTTAGGGAAAAAGCTGGGGGGTCTGGGTTTTTGGGATATGTTGGGGATTGGGGGGAATTTTTCCCCCCCTGGGGTTTCTGAGGGATGTTTGGGATTTAAGGGGAAAAATCCGGGGGTTTGGGTTTTTGGGTGTTGGTAAAGGGTAGAAAACTGGGTTGGGGGGAGCTGATTATGGGGGATATTAGGGTTTTATTTTCCGGGGGCTCGGCTGAGGGAGGATGTGGATATTAGGGTAGTAAAACCGGTGGCTCTGGCTGATGGGATGAGTGGGAAATTATGGTAGTAGTCCGGTTGGGGCCCCCGGGTGACGGGGGGGGTTTTTTGGGGAAAATTGGGAATTGTCCGTGGGGGGGCTACGGGATGATGGGGGAATTAGGGGGGGAATTTTTGGGGGCTCTTTCTAAAGGGAAAGAAAGTGGGATATTAGGGGTAGTATTTTGGGGGGTTGGGGAGGGAAGTTGGGATATTTAAAGGGGGAAAAAAACCGGGGGGTCTGGTTTTAAAAGGGGATGTGGGAAAATTGGGGGGAATTTTTTTCTTTACAGGTGAAATGGGGAAAGGGGGTTTTTAATGTGGGGGTTTTAAAAAAAAGGGGGGGTTTAAAATTTTCCAAAATTTTGGGGGGACCCCCCCCCCGGCTGCGGGGGTTTTTTTAAATTTGGGGGTTTCCTTTTCCCGGGGCCCGGGGGGGGTTTGGGGTGCCGGGGGCTTTTTCCTAGGGGGGTATAATTGGGGGGCGGATTTTGGGAAAATTAAGGGGGGGGAAACCCCTTTCCCTTGGGATTGTTTTTATTTTATAGCTTAAGGGGGGGGGTTTTTTGGGATTAGGGGGGTTTCCCCCCCGGGGTTTTTGGGGTTTGGGGGGTTGGGCCCCTTTTTTTCTTTATTTCTTTTCTTACTTGTATTTTAGGGGGTTTTCCGTTCTTGGGTATTTTTTGGGGTATTAGGGCCTTCTTAGGGGTAGGGGGAAAAAGGGGTTTTGGCCCCCGGAAATTTTTTTGGGGGGAAGGGGGGTTTTGGGGGTGCCTTTTGGCCCCCCGGGGGGTTTAAATTTTTTCCGGTTGGGGGGGAAAAGTTGGGGGAAAATTTTTGGGATTTTTCCCCGGCACCCTTTCCCGGAAAGGGTAAGGGTTCCCTTTTCCCCCGGCAATTGAAAAGGAAATTATGTTACCTACTGGGGGCCAAAAATTTTTTTTATATGGTGGGGCCCCTTTTTTGGGAAAAGGGGAAATTTTCCCCTTTTTAATGGGATAGCGTGGGGAAAGGGGGGGCCCGGCCCCCCTGGATTAATTTGGGGGAAAAAGGGGGGGGAGTTCCCGGGGCTCTGGCTGAGGAAAGATGTTGGGGAAAAAAAGGGGATAGTCCCCCGGTTGGGGTCGGATGAGGGGGGTGATGTTGGGGGAAATTTTGGGGGAAAAAAATCCCCGGGGGTTCTTGGGGGGGTTTTGGTGAAATTTTGGGGGGTTAGGGGAAATAGTTTTCCCGGCTCTGGCTGACGGGTGATGTGGGATAATTTTGGGGGGGGAGTCCTTGGCTTTGGTGGGAATTTTTTGGGGGGTTTTTGGGGGGTTTTTCCGGTGGGGGTGGGGGGGTGGGGGTGAGTGGGATAAAATTTTTGGGAGGAAAAACCCGGGGGCTGTTTACGGGGTGAAAAATTTTTTTAAAAAGGGGGAAAAAAATCCCGTGGCCCCCGAAGGGATGTGGGGATATTTGGGGGGTTTTTTTCCGGGGGTTCTGGCTGACGGGGGATGTGGGGATTAGGGGTAATTAAAAACCCGGGGGGTTTTTGGATGATTGGGCGATGTGGGGGGTTTTGGGTAGTACCCGGGGGGGTTCTGGCTGACCCCGGGGGGGGTGTGGGATATTTTTGGGAAAAAAGTCCCCGTGGTCACTGGGGGGGGGATATTAGGGGTAGTAAAAAAGGTGGCTTTGGGATGGGGTATGTGGGATATTAGGGGTATTTTCCAGGCCCCCTTTTTGGGATGTTTTTATATTAAGGGGGGGGTATTTTTTGGTTTGGGGAGGGATGATTGGGGGTAATAAAAGGGGTTTTAAATCCCGGGCCCGGATGATGGATGATGGGGGATAAAAGGGGGGGGGAATCCTGGTTTTGGACGGAATTTTTTTTGGGATATAAGGGGGATAAACCATGGCCTGTGAGGGATGGTGGATAAAGGGGTAGTAATTTGGGGCCTGTGACGGGGGAAAATGGGGATATTTTGGGGTTTTTTTGCCATTGGCAAAAGGTTACGGGGTGAGGGGGATTTTTTGGGGGGGGTAGTCCCCTTGGGGCCCCCCGAGGGGTGATTTGGGAAAAATTTGGGGAAATAAACCCCCTTGGGGTTGGCTGAAGGGATGATGTGGATATTAGGGGTAGTAGTCCCCGGGTTTGGGTAAGGGGTTTTTTTGCGGGGGTTTTTTGGGGGAATTTAAAATTGGGGGGGGAAAAAACCCCGGGGGCTTTTTGGGTAAAAGGGGGGGTGGGGATATTTTTTGGGGATTTGGGGGGGGGCACCCGGCGGGAAGATGTGGGATATTTGGGGTAGTAGTCCCGGGGGGTCTGGACGGGATGAAGTGGGAAAAATTTTGGGGGGGGATTCCGGGTGGGTCCGAAGGGGTTTTTTTTTGGGGGGTTTTTGGGGATAGTCCGGTGGGTTTGGTGGGATGAATGTTTTGGGGGGATTGGGGGGGTTTTTTTCCCGGGGGGGCCCCCCTGAAGATTTTGGGGAAATTAGGGGTAGAAATCCCCGGGGGGGTTTTGGGTGACGGATGAAAATTGGGGGAATGGGGGGAGTATCCGGGTTTTTTTGGGTGGGGAAAGGGTTTTGGGGGATAAAATGGGGAGTAGTCCGGGGGGCCCGACGGGAAAAAAAGGGGGATATTAGGGGTAGAAAAATTTTCCTTTTGGGTTTTAAGGGAAATGTGGATAAAAGGGGGGGGGAGTCCGTGGTCACGGGTTTGGGGGAAGTGGGGTATTAGGGGTAATATCCGGGGGGGTTTGATGAGGGGTATTTGGGATATTAGGGGTAGAAATCCGGGCTCTTTTAAGGGATGAAGTGGGAAAAAAATGGAGTAGTCCCCCGGGGTTTTTGGGCCCGACGGGGTGAAGTGGGAAATTTTTGGGGAGGGGGGGCCGTGGCCTGGTGAGGGAGATGTGGGTATTATGGGAGTAGCCGGGGCTCTGACGGGAAAAAGGGGGGGGTATTAAGGGGGGGTTTTCCCCCCCTGGCTACGGGGGAAATTTGGAATTTTTGGGGGTTTTTTTGCCGGGGGGTTGGCCCCCCGGGGGATTTGGGGGAAAATTTTTGGGGGAGGGTTCCGTTTTGGGGGCCCCCTGAAGGACCATGTGGGGGTATTAAAAGGGGGGGGGTTTTTTTTGGTTCTGGGGGGGGGGGAAAAAAATTGGGGTATTAGGGGTATAGTCCCTTTTTGGGTTTTGGGAGGAGATGTTGGGGTAATTTTTGGGTTTGGGGATCCCCCGGGGTTTTTTGGGTGAAGGAAAGAATGGGGATAAATTTTTGGGTTTTTAAAAACCCCCCCTCTCGGTGAAGGGGGAAAAAGGGATATTAAAAGGGGGGGGAGGCCGGGGGGGTGGGGCGGAATTTTTGGGGGGAAAATTTTTGGGAAAAAATTTTCCGGGGGTTGGGGGGAAGGGGGGGGTGTGGGATATTAGGGGAGTAGTCCGTTGGGGGTCTGAGGGATGAAGTGGGATATTAGGGGGGAAAAAAAACCGGGCAAGGCGGGGGGTGATTTGGGATATTAAAAGGGGGGGGTATTTTCCCGGTTTTGGGTTTTTGGGTGAGGGATGAAGTGGAAATTAGGGGAAGTTTTTTCCGGGGGTCTGGCAGGGATTATGTGGGAATAAGGGGTATTTTTCCCGTGGCTCTGGCGAGGGAAGATGTTGGGGGGTTTGTGGGGGGAAAAAACCCGGGGGGCCCCGGGATGAAGTTTGGGGGGTTAGGGAAATAGTCCCGGGGGTCTGGTGGGGGAAAAAGTGGGATAATTTTGGGGGGGGGAGTCCGGTTCCCCCGACGGGGGAAATTTAAAATTTAAAAGGGGGGGATTTCCCCGGGGCCCGGGGAGGGGAAAGTTTGGGGGGTTAGGGGAAAAGTCCGGTGGCTCTGGCTACGGGGTATGTGGAAATTTTTGGGGAGTAAAATGGTGGCTCTGCTGATGGATGAAAATTGGGGAAAAAAAGGGGGAAAGTCCCGGGGGGTCTGGCTGACGGGGATGGGGTAAATTTGGGGGGAAAGTCCGGGGCCCCCGGCTGAAATTTTTTGGGAAAAAAAAAGGGGAGTATCCGGGGTTGGGGGGTGGCTGAAAGGGAAGATGGGGGATATTATTTTGAGTCCCGGGGGCTTTTGGCTGACGGGTGTTTGGGGGGGAAAGGGGGGGGGAGTCCGGTTTTGGGGGTGGCGAAGGGATTGAAGAGGGGGTTTTGGGGGTTTTTTTTTCCCCCCTTTTTGGGCCCTTTATTGGGTTGGGGAAAAAAATTTTAGGGGGGAAATTTGGGGATAATCCGAGGCCTGGCTGGAAAAAGGGAGTTGGATTTTAAGGGGGGGGGATTCCCCCCCGGGCCCCCCTGATGGAAAAAAATTTTTGGGGGGGGGTTTGGGGTATTTTTTTTCCGGGTTTTTCTGCGACGGGGTGATGTTGGGTATTAAGGGGGGAAATTGGTGGTCGCTGATGGGGGGATGGGGATTAAATGTAAATAGTCCCCTTTTGGGGGGGGTGAAGGGAATGTGGAAAAATTTGGGTAGTATCCGGGGGCTCGCTGAGGAAATGTGGGATAAAGGGGGGAAAAATGGTGGGCCCCGGGTGAGGGATATTGGGGGGGGTTAGGGGGGGGGAGGTTTTCCCGTGGTAGGGGCTGAACCCCTTTTTGATGTGGAAATTAAAAGGGGAAAAAAAACCCGGGTCTGGCCGGGATGATGTGGGATATTAGGGGGAGTATCCGGTGGCTCCCGGCTGACGGGATTTATTTTTGGGGGTTAGGGTTTTAAAAGTTTTCCCGGGGGGCCGGTTTACGGGGTGATGTGGGGGAAAAAAAAGGGGGGGGGAAATCCGGGTTTTTTCCCCCCTTTTTGGGATATGTTGGGGGGTTTTTGGGGGAGTAAAAATTTCCGGGGGTTTCCCCCCTACTGGAAGATGTGGGGGTTAAAAGGGTATTTGCCTGGTGGGCCCCTGGCTGAAAAGGGGGGGGTGTTTTATATTAAGGGGAAAAAAATCCGTTTTGGGGGTGGCTGATGGAAAAAAAGGGGTATTTGGGGGGATTATCCGTTTGGCCCGGTGAAAAAGGAAAAAAAATTTTGGGAAATTTTTGGGGAAATTCCGTTTTGGGCCCGTGACGGGGGGGGTGTGGGATATTTAGGGGGGATTTCCGTTTGGGTTTTTTGCCCCGGGAGATGTGAAATTAGGGTAGTTTTTCCGTTGGCTTAGGGTGACGGGAAGGGGGGGGGATAAAAGGGGGAGTAGTTTTCCCGGGGGCCCCTTGGGGGGGCGGGGTTATGTGGGAATTTTGGGGGTAGTCCGTGGCTTTTGGGGGGGGGATGATGTGGGGGAAATTTTTTGGGGAGTGTCCGGGCTCGGCTGACGGGGTGGGTGGGATATTAGGGGGAGTAGTCCCTTGGGTTTTTGGGGGGGGGTGATGGGGAAAATTTGGGGTAGTAGTCCGGGGGTTTTTTTTGGGGGGGCCCGGGGGGGGAAAAGGGATTTAAGGGGAGTATCCCCCCGGGGGCCGGGACGAAGAAAAAGGGAAATTTTTTGGGGTTTTTTTTCCGGTTTTGGTCTGGGGGGAAGGGGGGGAAATTGGGGGAAAAAAAGGGGGGGTTAAACCGGGGGGTTTTTCTTACGGGATGATGTTTGGGGGGAAATTTGGGGAAATATCCGGGGCTCTGGGGGGGGGAAGATTGGGTAAATTTTGGGGTAAATTTTTCCGGGTCTCTGGTGACGGGAAGATGTTTGGGGGAAAAAATTTTTGGGGAAAAACCGGGTTTGGTTTTTTGGGCCCCCCGGGATTTTTTTTGGGGGTTTTAAAAGGGGGGGAAAATTCCGGGTTTTTTTACCCCCAAAAAAGGGTGATGTGGGGGGAAATTTTTGGGGATTTTTTTCCCGGGGGCTGGGACGGGATGAATGGGGAAAAAAGGGGAATAGTCCGGGGGGTGGGGACGGATTAAGGGGATATTTTTGGGGGTATCCGGGGGGGTTTTGGGGGTGACGGGGATGTTGGGGGTATTAGGGGGGGTATCCGGGGTTTTTGGTGAATAAAGATTTGGGGTATTGGGGATAGTTCCCTGGTCTGGCTGCGGGGGGATGTGGGTTTAGGGGTTAAATCCGGTGTTTGGATGGGAATTTTTTTTAGGTAGTTTTTCCGGTGGCTCGGGGGGGGGGATGATGTGGGAAAATTTGGGGTTTTTGTCGGGGGTCGGGGGAGGGAAGAAGGGATATTTTGGGTATAGGTCCAAAGGCGATGGGATGTGTGGGATATTAGGGTTTATCGGTGGCTCGGGTGAAGGGATGAAGTTTGGGTATTAGGGAAATCCCGGGGGCGTGAGGATGATGGGGAATTAGGGGAGTGTCCTGGCGGTAGGGTGTGTGGGATAATTTTGGGGGATATTCCGGGGGCGTGACGGGTGTTTTTGGGAAAATTAAAAGGGGAGTTCCATGGGTTTCGGGGGAAAGTGGGAAAATTTTTGGGGAGTAGTCTGGTCTGGTGAGGATGTGGGGGGAAAATTTTGGGGAGTATCCATGGCTTGGGAGGGAAGAAGTGGATTTTAGGGGGAGTAGTCCCCGGGGGCCCCGGGGACGGGGGTGGGATATTAGGGGAGTAGCCGGGCTTTGGCAAAGGGATGATGTTTGGGTTTAGGGGGAAAAATCCGGGCTTGGTAGGGTGTGGGGGGAAAAAGGGGAGACCGTTTGGGGGTTTTGGGGGATTGGGATAATTGGGAGAAAAACCTTTTGGTCGGCTGAGGAGAAAAATTGGGGGTTTTGGGGGAAAATCCGGCTCTGGTGAGGGATGAGGGGGATATTAGGGGAAGTCCGGGTTTTGGTTGGGGAAAGGGGGGAAGTGGGAAATTTTGGGGGGGTAGTCCTGGCTTGGTGAGGGAGGGGTTTGGGGGTTTGGTGTTCCGTTTTGGTCTTGTGCGGAATATGTGGGAATTAGGGGAAAAAGTCCGTTTTGGTTGGCAAAAGGGATGATGTGGGATTTTTTGGGGAATTTTTTCCCCGGCGATGGGTGAAGTGGGTATTAGGGGAAAAAGTCCGGGGGGTTGGGAGGGAATGTGGGGTTTTTGGGGGAAGTCCCCGGGTTCGGGCGGGATGTTTTGGGAAAATTTTGGGGGGTATCCGTGGTTGGGGGATGGGGTGATTTTTGGGGAAAATTGGGGTAGTAGCCCGGGGGCTGGGGGACGGGAAAAATTGGGGGATTAGGGGAAAAGGGCCCCATGGCATTACGGGGGGATGTTGGGGGAAAAGGGGTATTTTTCCCCTGGTTCCGGTGACGGGAAGAAGTGGGATATTAGGGGTATGTCCGTGGTTTTGGGTGAGGGAAATTTTGGGGGAAAAGGGGGAGTAACCGTGGTTTGGCTGAGGGAATGGGGTTTAGGGGTATATCCGGTGGTCTGGTGATGGGGGGATATTTTGGGGGAGTAAACCGTGGGGGTGGGGAGGGGTATTAGGTTTTTTAGTCGGTTTTGGTCGGCTGGGGAATAAGTGGGGATTTGGGGTAGTTAAAGGGGCATGGTAGGGATTGTGGGATATTAGGGGGGGGTAGTGGTTTCTCTGGCGAGGGGGGGAAGGGGGGAAAATTGGGGAAATTTTTCCGGGGGCTTGAGGTGATGTGGGATATTGGGGGGGGTAGTCCCCCGGGGCTTACGGGGGATTGGGGGTATTAGGGTTTTTAGTCCGGGCAGGTGGGGAAAAGTGGGTTTAGGGGGGTACCGGGGGGCCGACGGGGATTTGGATAATTTGGGGGATATCCCGGGGCTTTGGTGACGGGTGTTGGGTATTAGGGTATAGCGGGGGTTTTTCTGAGGAAAGATGTGGGGTTTTTAAAAGGGGGGGTTGTCCGGGCTTGGCGACGGGAAAAGTGGGATTTAGGGGGATTTTTCCGGTTGGCCTGGCTAGGGATGATGTGGGATATTAGGTGTATAGTCCGGGGGCTCTGGCGAAGGGGTGGTGTGGGATATTAGGGTAGAAATCCGGGGCTTCCGGAAAGGGATGATGGGGATAATTTGGGGAAATATCCTTTGGCTCTGGCTACGGGGTGAATTGGGATATTATGAGGTAAAAAAACCGTGGCCAGGGACGGATGATGTGGGGTATTAGGGGAGTAGCCGGGCTCTGGCTGAGGGATTGAGTGGATATTAGGGTATAGTCCGGTGGTCTGGGTGAAGGGAATGGGGGGGAATATTGGGTAGTATCGGGGCCGGCTTAGGAATGTGGATATTTAGGGGTAGTAGTCCGGTGGCCCGGTGACGGAGAGAGGGGGTATTAGGGTTAGTCCTTGGTTTGGGTGATGGATGATGTGGATATTAGGGGTAGTAAATCCGGGGCTCCCGGGTGACGGGATGATGTGGGATATTAGGGGATATTTCCCCCCGGTTCTGGCTGAGGGATGATTGGGAAATTAGGGTTTAATAGCCGGTGCTCTGGTAGGGATGATGTGGGATATTTGGGTTTGTACCGGTGGCCTGGCTGGAAAGGATGTGGGATATTAGGGGTAGTAGCCGGTGGTTCTGGCTGAGGATGAAAGGGAAAATTAGGGGTAGAAAATCGGTGGTCTGGCGAGGGAAAGATGTGGGATTATTGGGGTTTGTAGTCCGGTGGTCTGGCTGAGGGGTGATGTGGGATATTAGGGGGAAATAGTCCGGTTGGTTCGGCGAGGGGTGATTTGGGGAATTGGGTTAGCCGGTGGCGCCGGGGTGAAATTTGGGATATTAGGGGTAGTAAACCGTGGCCTGGCTGACGGGATGAGTGGGATATTAGGGGTAGTAGTCCCTGGTTTGGGTCGGGGGAGGGGATATTAGGGGTAGTAGCCGGTGGCTCTGGCTAGGATGATGTTTGGGGGTTAGGGGTAATTTTCCGGTGGTCTGGCGAGGGAGAGTGGAAATTAGGGGTAAATTTGCCGTGGCCGGTACGGGATGATTTGGGATATTAGGGTTAGTCCGTGTTTGGCAGGCGGGGGTGATGTGGGATTTTTAGGGTAATAGCTGGGCTCTGGCTGAGGGGAGATTTGGGATATAGGGGGAGTAGTCCGGTGGTCTCTGAGGGGTGATGTTGGATATTTTGGGGTAGTATCCGGTGGCCTGTTGAGAAGATGTGGGATATTAGGGGATTTGTCCGGGGTTCTGGCTGACGGGATAGTGGGATATTAGGGTAGTAGTCCGTGGCCTGGCTGACGGGATGATGTGGGATATTAAGGGGGTAGAGCCCGGTGGCCGGCGAGGGAGATGTGGGAATTAGGGGTAGTAGTCCGGGGGTTTTGGTGGGGGAGATGTGGATAATTAGGGAGTAGTCCGGGGGTCTGGTGACGGGAATGATGTGGGATATTAGGGGAGTAGTCCAGTTGTTGGCTACGGAAATGTGGGATATAGGGGGAAAGTCCGGTGGCTTCTACGGGATGATGTTGGGAATTAGGGGTAGAATTCCGGAGGGTCTGGTAGGGAGATATGGGAATTAAGGGGAGTAATCCCCGGGGGTTCCCGGCTGAGGGGGTGATGTGGGATATTAGGGGTAGTAGTCCAGTGGCTGTGACGGGATGATGTGGGATATTAGGGGTAGTAGTCCGGTGGCTGTGATGGGATGATGTGGGATATTAGGGGTAGTAGTCTGGTGGCTCTGGCTGACGGGATGATGTAGAGGAGTCTAGAATCTGCAGTAGATGACCGTTAATGGTGGACACAGCAGACATGTAGGAATCTATGCTCTCCGATCTATCTGATCTCAATACCTCCTGGGTTTCGGCCCTGGATTACACTGCATTGTTGGTTGTTTCTGATCTTGCCCTTTTTCTCCTTTCCTTAGATCATGCAGCCCGTTGCAGTGCAGCCTGCAGCCGTTGGTCAGAACGTTTCGGTCTCCTACATAAACATAAATGAATGGAGCTCGGGGATCTGTGACTGTTGTCAGGACATGGGCATATGTAAGTCCTGTAGAATTCTTCTCAGAGGTCCTCCGTGTGAATAGTGGCTGGTTTTCTGAGGCTGTGAGATTGGTGAAGAAGGAAGCCTGGTAGATTCGAGGTGTAGTGGGTGGCACTGATGTTTGTTGGACATCTGGTAGAGTTGAAAGATCTCCATCTCTAGGTTCTGGGGCTCTCCCTGTGGGTGATGAGTGCCATGTTTGAGGCTGGACTCCGGGTAGGGCTGGTCGTGAGGAATGTAGGCTGTTTAGAGAATTGGTGGAACATTATGGATGGTGAGTTCCTTTCCTGGGTGACATCTGAGGGCGCTGCCTCTAGTTAGGATTGGGGAAACCATGAGCTGCTATTATTCTACAATGTCTAAGAAAAGTCTTTGAAACCATTTATTTCTGTATTTCTAATTTTTTTGAGGTACCATTTCTAGACTATTGATTTCTTGTGGAGGGGGAAATGTCTCTTTCACTGTCCCACATACCTGAGAAGCTTGCAATGAATTTGTCCTTCTCCCCTTGCTTACAGGCTGCTGCGGCTTTTGGTGTTTTCCATGTTTGCAGTGTAAGACGGTCAATGATTTTGGAGAATGTCTCTGTCTCCCACTCTTGGATACTTTATCGTGCTGTGGTTACACAGGAACTACCTTTATGTGCCCCCCAATCTCCATGGCCATGCGGGCTTCTGTGAGAGAACGGTACCGGATCAGGGTGAGTATCCTCTGCTTCCTGGATGGGTCATTGTGGCATGGAGGTCGGGAAGACCTGGTCCAGCCTTGATCTTGTGCCCACGAGCTGATCTATACATGTACAGTGGGTACAGAAAGTATTTAGACCCCGTTAAATTTTTCACTCTTTGTTTCATTGCAGCCATTTGGTGAATTCAATAAACTTCATTTTTCCTCATTAATGTACACTCTGCACCCCATCTTTACTGAAAAAACAAATGTAGAAATTTTTGCAAATTTATTAAAAAAGAAAAACTGAAATCTCCCATGGTCATAAGTATTCAGACCCTTTGCTCAGTATCGAGTAGAAGCACCTTTTGAGCTAGTACAGCCATGAGTCTTGGGAATGATGGAACAAATTTTTCACACCTGGATTTGGGGATCCTCTGCTGTTATGAATGTGCTAGAGATGGTTTCTGAGCAGAGGCTCCCTCTGGTGGTTACAGACAGTACTGAACCTTTCAGCGAGGAATGGCAATCTGGAATCACGGACTGGTCTGATATAAGGGAGGTTCCCTCCCATGATGGTTGCCGGTGATCAATTGTTCTTGTCTCAATTGTGGTTCCTGGTTCATTTGGAAGTTTGCTGGAGTCTTGCCTCTTCTCCTGCTTTCAGATAAGATATTTTTTGCTTTTCTTTTTGTGCTTGCTTTTTGCATTGTTTTCTGCACTTTTTTGGAGGTCAGCCAGGTCCCCTCTGGTGGGCTTGTGCTCCTCTCAGTTTTTCTGCAGCCACTGTTGCTTGCTCATTTGCTTTTTCCTGCTTTTTCAGCGGTTGCGGCTTGGTTTTGTTCACACTGAGATCTGATTTAGTGGGTAGCGAGATCGTGTGATCTCAGTATTTTTGTAATCAGAATTGTTGAATTTTTGTAGGGTTTTCTGGGTTGCAGAAAGTAATCTCTCCTGTCCTATCCTATTTAGTCAGCTTGAGGCCCCAGCGTTTGCTCAGTCTATTTCCTGCCTATGTTTGTATTTTCATCTTGTCTAACCGCCATTATATGTTTGGGGGCTTCCTATTTTCTTTGGGGATCTGCTCCGGGGCAGATAGCTTTCATCTTTCTGCATTTAGGTGTAGTTATCTCTCAGGCTGTGACGAGGCGTCTAGGATCAACGTAGGAACGCTCCACGGCTACCTCTAGTTGTGTCGTTAGTTTAGGAATCTGCAACCCATCAGTTACCAACATCTCAGGTGTTCGGCTGCCCTGCTGTTGTTCCTGTCCTCCTCAGCTACCGAAACATAACAGTATCACCGGCCAAACTGAAAATTGTATGGTACTCACAGAAGGGAAAAATAGTGTGGAAAGAAAAAAGTTGTCAGAGTTGTCAGAGATTTTTTTTTTCAGTCTGTTGCATTTTTTCCCTCTTTTCTCTGGGTGCTGAGGAGGATTTTTTTTTCTCTCAATGGAGTTTGCACAGTTGTCTGGCCCTGTGGATCAGCTTGCCACTGAGGTTCGGAGTTTTGCTACCTATCTTGCTAGGTTGCCGGTTGTGGAACCTAGGATTCCCATGCCAGATTTGTTTTTGGGGGATCGGGCTAAATTTCTGAATTTCAAAAATAACTGTAAGTTGTTTTTTGCCTTAAAGTCTAAGTCCTCAGGTAATGCAGCACAGCAGGTTCAAATTATCATCTCTCTCCTGCGCGGCGACCCTCAGGATTGGGCTTTTTCCCTGACACCTGGGGATCCTGTTTTGAATGATATTGATGCATTTTTTCTGGCTCTGGGGTTAATGTACGATGAACCTAATGTCACTGATCAAGCTGAAAAAACCTTGTTGGCATTAAATCAGGGTCTTGAAGACGCTGAGTTGTACTGTCAGAAATTCCGAAAATGGGCAGTCCTGACCAAATGGAATGATGATGCTTTGGCAGCCCTTTTTCGGAGTGGGCTGTCAGAGAATGTAAAGGATGTTATGGTGGGATTCCCTGCTCCCTCTGGTCTCAATGATTCTATGTCATTAGCGATTCAAATTGACAGACGTTTGCGTGAGCGCAGAGGTATGCGTGAGATAGTGTTGCCTTGTGAGCCAGCTTCTGAACCCATGCAGTGTGATAGTGGCTTCTGGGGCACAGCGTCATGAGTTTTGTAAGCGCAATGGGTTATGTTTCTACTGTGGTGACGCCTCTCATGCTATTTCAGTCTGCCCTAAGCGGGGAAGACGTTTTGCGCGCTCAGTTGTCTTGGGTAGTGTTCAGACTAAATTTCTGTTGACTGTTACCCTGATTTGCTCCCTGTCCACATTTTCTTCTCAGGCTTTTGTTGATTCAGGAGCAGCTATTAACCTGATGGATTTTGACTTTGCCAAACGTTGTGGGTTTCCCATGATACCCCTACGGAAGTCTATTCCCCTACTGGGCATTGATTCTACCCCTTTGGCGGAGAATAAACCCCAGTTTTCTACTCAGGTGATAATGAGGGTTGAACCAGATCATCAGGAGAGTTGCAAATTTCTGGTGCTGTATAATCTGCATGACATTATTGTACTGGGTTTCCCTTGGTTACAGTCTCATAATCCTGTTTTGGATTGGAAATCTGTGTCTGTGACCTGTTGGGGCTGCCAATGTGTTAATGCCGACACTCCTGTTTTTTCTGCCTCTCCCCAGTCTCAGGATGTTCCTGACTTTTTGACTGATTTTTCGGATGTATTTAGTGAAAGTAAATCTGCATCTTTGCCCCCCCATAGGAGCTATGACTGCGCTATTGAATTAGTGCCTGGTGGTAAATTTCCTAAAGGTCGCCTTTTTAACTTGTCTGTACCTGAACACGATGCTATGCGATCTTATATCAAGGAGTCATTGGAGAAGGGTCATATCAGACCATCCTCTTCACCCTTGGGTGCCGGTTTTTTCTTTGTGGCCAAAAAGGATGGTTCATTGAGGCCGTGTATTGATTATCGTCTCTTGAATAAGATCACTGTGAAGTATCAATATCCGTTACCCTTGATTTCTGACCTGTTTTCCAGGGTAAAAAGTGCTAGTTGGTTTACCAAGCTTGACCTCAGGGGGGCGAATAACCTTATTCACATTAAGCACGGGGATGAATGAAAGACGGCGTTTAATACCCCAGAGGGGCATTTTGAGTACCTAGTGATGCCCTTTGGGCTCACTAATGCTCCTTCCGTCTTCCAATCCTTCATGAATGATATTTTCAGGGATTTTGTGGATAAATTTCTGATTGTTTATTTGGATGATATCTTGATTTTTTCCAATGACTGGGACTCTCATGTGAAACATGTTCGGACTGTGTTCCAGATTTTGAGAGAGAATGCACTGTATGTGAAGGGATCAAAGTGTCTTTTTGGCGTACAGAAGGTCTCATTTCTGGGATTCATTTTGTCTCCGTCTGTTATTGAAATGGACTCGGTCAAGGTTCAGGCCATCTGTGATTGGGTCCAACCTACTTCATTAAAGGCTCTTCAGAGATTTTTGGGTTTTGCCAATTTTTATCGTAAATTTATTGGTAATTTCTCCGGTATTGTTAAACCATTGACTGATTTGACCAAAAAGGGTTCTGATGTGGTGAATTGGCCTCCTGAGGCAGTCTCTGAGTTTCAGGAACTTAAGCAGAGATTCACTTCTGCTCCTGTTCTACAGCAGCCTGATGTTTCTCTACCATTTCAGGTGGAGGTTGATGCCTCTGAAATTGGGGCAGGTGCCGTTTTGTCCCAAAGAGATCCAGAGACCTCTAAGAGTAACCCTTGTGCCTTTTCCTCTCGAAAATTTTCTCCAACTGAACGTAATTATGGCGTGGGTAATCGGGAGTTATTGGCCATGAAGTGGGCCTTTGAAGAGTGGAGACATTGGCTGGAAGGAGCCAAACATCAGGTGGTGGTCCTCACGGACCATAAGAATCTGGTTTATCTCGAATCAGCCAAGCGACTTAATCCTAGACAGGCCAGGTGGGCCTTGTTTTTCACACGTTTTAAATTTGTGGTTTCTTTTCTTCCTAGCACTAAGAATGTTAAGGCGGATGCCCTCTCGAGGAGTTTCTTTGTGGACTCTCCTGAGTTATCTGATCCTACTGTTATTTTGAAAGAGGGTGTAGTTCTTTCCGCCATCTCGCCCAATTTGAGACTGGCCTTGGAAGGGTGTCAGGAGGATAAACCTGAGCGCTGCCCTATTGGGAAATTGTTTGTCCCAGACCAGTGGAAGAAGAGTGTTGTCACGATTGGCTGCAGCCGCCGAGGAGCGGCCCAGCCCATAATCGCCTCCACGCTGACCGACCACCATGGCGTGGGGCGGGCGTCCCCCGGGGACGCAATATGGACCCTTCATACCGCAGAGGGGACCCGGGCCTACCCAAACTAGGGAAGGGCAGAGACCGGGGTTCTGTGGCAGCTGAGCATGTGGACAAGGAAGAGTCACGTAGAACTTGATTACACCGCACAACTTCAGGTATAGGGAAGTAAAGTTTACTAAAGTAAATAAGTGAAGACACACAGTACATAAATCAAACATGACTATGCAAGGCTCCCGATTCCACACCTTCCAGAAGGGTATCACCCAGAGGACTCCAAAGTACCAACGGATCACCGCGGCACACATAGGTGGGACATCAGGACACAGGCATAACATCAGGGTACACGAGGTCATCAGAACGTAGACAGGACACATAAGGACATCAGAATCTCAAACTCAGGAACACGAACTGGACCACAGGAACACGGAATCAGGAACACGGAATCAGGAACACGGAATCAGGAACACGGACTGGACATCAGGAACACGGACACAGGAACACGGACTAGACATCAGGAACACGGACACAGGAACACGGACTGGACATCAGGAACACGGACAAAGGCACACGGACTGGACATCAGGAACACGGACACAGGAACACGGGCTGGATCTCAGGAACATCAGAACACTGGCATCGGACTCCGGACATCTGGCAACGATCGGCAGGCTCCGGACATCGGCCTGCGGACATCAGGCTCCGGACATGAGGCCGCAGTATTAGACTCAGGACATCTGGCAACGATCGGCAGGCTCCGGACATCAGGCAGGGAAGGATCGGATCCGGACATCTGGAAGCGATCTAAAAAGGAACCCAAGCGGTCTGGTGCAAGCCCCGCCAGGCTCAACTGGAGCCGGCCGGGGATTGCACCAAAAACAAGCTGAGCACAGAGTAACAGAAACTCAGCACACCAACACCGGACTCCTCCTTCCAAGATGAACCCAGGTTGTATCAAAGGAAGTCAGTTAGCAAAGTATCACAGTCACTGGGCACAGGGTTCAGGACACAGAAGGATTCAGGAACATAACACAGCAGACACAGTTCAGACAGTCAGGTACAGGACAGGTACAGGATCAAGGATTCAAGCCTGGAATTACCGCCTCTAGGATGGGCGCAGGAATGGGTACAGGATCAGGGATTCAAGCCTACAATTACCGCCTCTAGGATGGGCACAGGAATGGGTACAGGAACACACAACAAACATGGCAAGATTCAGAAGCTATGTGAGTAGCTAAGGCCCCGCCCATAGGGCAGGGAGCCTTTATATATGAGCTGCCCCTCAGCAATTGGCTGGGGACAGCATTTCAAGTACACACACTAACCCTGATAAAAGCAGGGCAGGTGTGGCCCGCGCACCCTATGCAGCCAAACACAATTCAGCACAGCAAGGGCACCTGGAAATGGCTGCAGCCTAAACACACGTAGTAAGTCATGCACCACTGCAGAGGACCTTGACCTACGGTTAGCTTCCACAGCAATAGCCAGGGACCGCACATGCGGGTGGTCATGCAGCGCAGCGGAGACACCCACGCATGCACGGCTACGCGGAGCTGCGAACTGAGCATCATCCATACAGGTAACGGATAACAGTATCCCAGCTCAATTAGGGGGAAAAGGAGCAAAGGGTTAAAGCACAGACATGCATTGTCACAACGTGACAAGTGTGATGTCTGAGATTCATTGTTCCGCGTTGGCTGGTCATCCCGGGATTTTTGGTACCAGAGACTTGGTGGGTCGGTCCTTTTGGTGGCCTACTTTGTCTCGTGACGTCAGGGAATTTGTGCAGTCCTGTGGGACTTGCTCTCGCTCTAGTGGTTTGTTAATGCCATTACCTGTGCCCAAGAGGCCATGGACCCATATCTCTATGGATTTTATTTCCGACCTCCCTGTTTCTCAGAGAATGACCGTTATCTGGGTAATCTGTGATAGGTTTTCCAAGATGATACATCTTGTGCCATTACCTAAGTTATCTTCCTCCTCCGAATTGGTGCCTTTGTTCCTTCAGCACGTGGTTCGGTTACATGGCATTCCTGAGAATATTGTGTCTGACTGAGGAGTCCAGTTTGTTTCCAGATTTTGGAGGACATTTTGTTCAAAACTTGGTGTTCAATTATCTTTCTCCTCTGCTTTTCATACTCAGACCAATGGACAAACCGAAAGAACAAACCAGACCTTGGAGACTTATTTGAGATGTTTTGTGTCTGCTGATCAAGATGACTGGGTCTCTTTTTTGCCTTTGGCTGAGTTTGCTCTTAATAATAGGGCTAGCTCTGCCACCTTGATGTCTCCATTTTTCTGCAATTTTGGGTTTCACCCTTGATTTTCTTCGGGACAGGCGGAGGCTTCAGTCTGTCCGGGTGTTGACTCTGTTGTGGAGCGAATGCAGCAGATTTGGGACCAGGTAGTGGAGAGGTTGTCTCTCTCTCAGGAGAAGGCCCAACGGTTTGCCAACCGGCATAGGACTGATGGTCCTCGGTTTAAAGTGGGGGACTTGGTTTGGTTGTCCTCAAGAAATATCCCTATGAGGGTTGTATCTCCAAAGTTTAAGCCCAGGTTCATTGGACCTTATAAGATCATGGAGATTCTTAATCCTGTTTCCTTCCGTTTGCTTCTTCCAGGGACATTTAAGATCCATAACGTGTTCCACAAGTCCTTATTGAAGAGGTTTGTCGAGCCAGTGGTTCCTATGGCTGCGCCTCCTGACCCTGTTTCGGTTGAGGGCAATCTGGAGTATGTGGTTGAGAAAATATTGGATTCTCGTTTTTCTAGACAGAAACTGTTTTTTCAGCGGCTGCGGCTTGGATTTTGTTCACACTGAGATCTGATTTAGTGGGTGGCAAGATCGTGTGATCTCAGTATTTTTGTAATCAGAATTGTTGAATTTTTGTAGGGTTTTCTGGGTTGCAGAAAGTAATCTCTCCTGTCCTATCCTATTTAGTCAGCTTTTGGCCCCAGCGTTTGCTCAGTCTATTTCCTGCCTATGTTTGTATTTTCATCTTGTCTAACCGCCATTATATGTTTGGGGGCTTCCTATCTTCTTTGAGGATCTGCTCCGGGGCAGATAGCTTTCATCTTTCTGCATTTAGGTGTAGTTATCTCTCAGGCTGTGACGAGGCGTCTAGGATCAACGTAGGAACGCTCCACGGCTACTTCTAGTTGTGTCGTTAGTTTAGGAATCTGCAACCCATCAGTTACCAACATCTCAGGTGTTCTGCTGCCCTGCTGTTGTTCCTGTCCTCCTCAGCTACCGAAACATAACACTCTGCCATTCTTCCTGGCAGATCCTCTCCAGTTCCGTCAGGTTGGATGGTGAACATTAGTGGACAGCCATTTTCAGGTCTCTCCAGAGATGCTCAGTTGGGTTTAGGTCAGGGCTCTGGCTGGGTCAGTCAGGAATGGTCACAGAGTTGTTCTGAAGCCACTCCTTTGTTATTTTAGCTGTGTGCTTAGGGTCATTGTCTTGTTGAAGGTGAACCTTCGGCCAAGTCTGAGGTCCAGAGCACTCTGGAAGAGGTTTTCATCCAGGATATCTCTGTACTTGGCCGCATTCATGTTTCCTTCAATAGCAACCAGTCATCCTGTCCCTGCAGCTGAAAAACACCCCCATAGCACGATGCTGCCACCACCATGTTTCACTGTTGGGATTGTATTGGGCAGGTGATAAGCAGGGCCTGGTTTTCTCCACACATACCGCTTAGAATTATCACCAAAAAGTTCTATCTTCGTCTCATCAGACCAGAGGATCTTATTTCTCATAGTCTGGGAATCCTTCATGTGTTTTTTAGCAAACTCTATGTGGACTTTTATATGTCTTACACTGAGCAGAGGCTTCCGTCGGGCCACTCTGCCATAAAGGCCCGACTGGTGGAGGGCTGCAGTGACAGTTGACTTTTGGAACTTTCTCCCATCTCCCTACTGCATCTGTGGAGTGCAGCCACAGTGATCTTGGGGTTCTTCTTTTCGTCTCTCACCAAGGCGCTTTCCCACGATTGCTCAGTTTGGCTGGACGGACAGGTCTAGGAAGACTTCTGGTGGTCCCAAACTTCTTCCATTTAAGGATTATGGAGGCCACTGTGCTCTTAGGAACCTTGATTACTGCAGAAATTCTTTTGTAACCTTGGCCAGATCTGGTGCCTTGCCACAATTCTGTCTCTGAGCTCCTTGGCCAGTTTCTTTGACCTCATGATTCTCATTTGGTGTGACATGCACTGTGAGCTGTGAGGTCTTATATAGACAGGTGTCGTCTTTACACATCAAGTCCTATCAGTGTAATTACACACAGCTGGACTCCAATGAAGGAGTAGAACCATCTCAAGGAGGATCACAAGGAAATGGACAGCATGTGACGTAAATATGAGCGTCTGAGCAAAGGGTCTGAATACTTATCACCATGTGATATTTCAGTTTTTCTTTTTTAATAAATTTGGAACATTTTCTACATTTCTGTTTTTTTCAGTAAAGATGGGGTGCGGAGTGCACATTAATGAGAAAAAAATGAACTTTTTTGCATTTACTAAATGGCTGCAATGAAGCAAAGACTGAAAAATGTAAAGGGGTCTGAATTCTTTCCTCATCCTCTGTATATCTTCTGTTCCTCCGTACAGGGCTCCATCTGCAGTGACTGCTGCATGCTGTACTGCTGTTTCTGGTGTTCCTGGTGCCAAATAGCTCGCGAAATCAAGAAGCACAAGCAGCCCGTTAACTTTGTGACAGCCCAGACGACAGTAGTGGCTGGACCGATGGCACCTCAACCCTACCAAGCGTTTTCTCCAACAATATATTAGAATCTCCAGTTCCATGAACGTCATGAAAAACAGAGTGTGATCTTGTAAATTAATCAGTAAGGGTGAGAACATAAGGAACATCCAGTTTCATGTAGAACCCACCGATACTTGTGCTAGTAGTGTCTAGATAGAGCTTGACAGTCAAGGAGGGTAACATCTCAGAGTGAGGTCTTTCCTCCGAATACTTGATTCCTCTAGAGATACCAAACACAACCCAGATCTTTGCTCCGTTGATCCTTCTCAAGATGCTGCTCATGTCTCATTAATAAATTAACTTCTTTCTCTTGGAAAGTTATTTTCTGTACATCCAATCTTCTATATTCAGTTGCATAATCCCTACAAGCTGGAAAGTCTTGGTGCAGAGTGGTTGCAAGGGACCGATGCTGATAACACAAGTTAGGCTCTGTTCACACGTTGCGTTTTTGCTGCTTTTTTTCTGCAGCCAAAACCTGATCTCTTGGCAGTAAAAAAGCTGCAGACAAAAAGCAGGGTTCTCTGGCTTTTTTGCTGGTTTTCTTGCCGCATTTTTCAGGATACTAAAATTCAACTTTGCTTTCACTGTACAAGAATGAACAATACAAAGTGTTCGGCCATCAATACAAGACGTGTGTGAACACATGAGACATTGGGTACAAGGGCAAATTGATCAAATTATTTAGTAGAAAAAGATTTTTATAGTTGAAAAAATATTGACTATTCTGAACAAAATAGTTCATGAGTTAATAAAAAATGCACAAATTGGTGGGGCATTGATTAGGTCGGGCATTGTTCACTTTCACACATTGGTCGGGCATTGAGTAGGTCGGGCATTGTTCGCTTTCACACATCGGTCAGCCACTGCTTACTTTTACACATTGATAGGGCTGCATTTACTTTAACATGTTGGTTGGGCATTGTTTACTTTTACACATTTACAGGGTATAGTGTTTTTTCACCCATTGATATGGCATGACTTACTTTCACATACACCTATTGTTGGGCATTTAGTTGGTTGAACATTATTAACTTTCACACATTGATTTGGCATTGTTTACTTTTAGACACTGGTTGAGTATTGTCTACTTTCACACATTGGTCGGGGATTGAGTTGGTAGGACATTCTTTACTTTCACATATTGGTTATGCATTGAGTGGGTAGGGCACTGTTTATTTTGACATATTGGTCAGCTATTGAGTAGGGCATTGTTTACTTTCACACAATGGGCAGGCATTGAGTTGGTAGGGAATTGTTTACTTTTACACATTGGTTGGGCAGTGAGTTGGTCGGGCATTGTTTACTTTTACACATTGGTGGGATAGTGAGTTGATAGGGCACTGTTTACTTCCACACATTGGTCGGGCAGTGAGTTGTCAGGCACGGTTTACGTTCAGAAATTGGACCGGTTTTGAGTAGGTAGGACGCTGTTTACTTTCACACATATCACTAATTTGATTAAACTGTACTAATGCCATTGTCCAGGCTCAGGTGAGGACACCAAAACATTTTGCTTTAAGCTTGGGAAAATCACAAAGAAATGTTTTTCATCATGCTGTACCTGTGTTTTTTGCTAAAAATGCTGCAAAAACTGATGGCAATGTTTTTCTGCTCTTTTGCACCTACTCATTGCTTACTATGGGTGAAAAAACGCTGAAAGAATTGACTGCTGCAGTTTTCCAGTTCAGTCAAGAAAAAAAAACAAGTGTGTGTTTCTGAAATCTCAGAACTTTTGCTGATATTGTAAAAAGCAGCTTTTAATTTGCAGTAAAAATTCAACGTGTGAACATGGCCTTAGACTGGTAAAGGCACAACATTGACACAGTATATATCATAACATTTGCCAATACAGGTAAGGCGCGGGCAACGAAACGGGAAAATGCAACTTCTCCCACAGCCATTAGATCTGAGACTCAGGAAGCCGCACCTTCCTGCCATGGGGCCGCCGGTCCGTACTCGCTGTGTGCACAATGGTCTAGGACTGAGCTTTCACGGATGTGGGGTGAGGGCCCCGATGACCCCATACAGCATTCCCTCTCCAGCCGTTTGTCACCCATAAGAGACAGCAGCCGCTTTGCTTGATGGTGGTCCCATGAAGGTGACGGAGAAGCTCAGCTCATGCAGACGAGACCCCAACCTCTGGGGGCTTCTGAAATCACCTGACAGCTGGACCGGACGGCACAATGTCTCCTGGTTTAGATACAACAGGAGAAGAACCTGGAGTGTGAATGGTTAAAAAATGTCTATTTTATTGATTACAAAACAGTTTTAAGTAGAAAAATAATATGTAGAAAATGCAAAATGATGGACGGATGGGTCACAAACCGCTGATAAAGAGCATAAACATATGGCAAACTATACAGGATGTGGGGGTCTCCCAAAGGGGGCACATGGTATCCCCCACTACATCAAGTACAAGGAGAGACCACCTTACCCATTATTGGGGTCAGCTAGGTTTGTTACCAGAGAAACAATGATGTCCCCAACACACGTTTCGCTCTTCAAGTCATCAGCTTTCTCAAGGGGAGTTTGGTAACAATAGAACCTGCCAGGACCTTTGAAGGGGTATTCCCGTCTCTACGAGCCTGTCCCAATATGTAGTAGGTATAATAATAATCTTAACCAATAACTTTAATCAGAAATGTAGAACAGTTTTTCTGATTTGCCATGCCTCTTTCCTCATGTGCAGGCATTGCAGGACCATAGGTATCCATGGTTACAACCACTGATATAGTGACAGCTCGTTGCTAGTGACCGTAATCATGGATACCTAAGGTCCTGCAATGCCTGCACATGAGGAAAGAGACATTGCAAATCGGAAAAACTGTACTACATTTCTGTGGGTCGAATGGAGTATAATACTGGTGTCAAGTAGGACGTGTCCTCCAGAACAGGAGACGCTCGTACTCATGGCTGAATAACTGTGACCGTCCACTGGAGGAATGGCTGTGCCTTTGTGACATTCAGATTTTCTCTCCACCATGGTCAAAGTGAAGACTTCTAGTGTGGTTGTCATTCACATTTCACCCAACGTCAACAGGAGCCCAGAAAACCAGTATATGCCGCAAATCCACATTTGGTGGGTAAAGGACATTAATATGGCCACCTTGAGCTACGGATCCTAAAAAAATTGTCCTATACTGTTCTTAAAGTATGAGATAATCCAGCATCACGAGGTGGCCATGTCTTCATGACTTTCACAAAACTCAGAGTTCACCAAAATTCATAGATCTCTGCCAGTTCCTGTACTGTACTCCTCAGACATCTCCGTCCTCCCTCCTTACTCCAGACTCATCTGTCCTTCTCCCTTTAGACTTCTCTGACCCCCCTGGGTCGCACTATTGTAGGATCTCACCGTGAAAGATTTAGTTTCCATCAGGAGCTTTAAATGTTATTTACATCCAGAAACAACAAAGCTCATATAGATGTATAGGAGTCGTCCATGGATCAGAAGGTCCCAGAACGCGTCTACATGACGTAGGAGCACCAAGATGGGGGCTATTATTCCGGCTTCTAATGATATGTAGAGGTCGGCCAGAGCCGTAGTCGTGGCTGAGGTCACCGGCCTTGTGTGCCCTGGCCTTCCAATGCATATAAATCATGCTTCACTGTCAGCTTACTTGCCTCTCCGTCCCCTGCGTCGTCAGGGCCTTTTCTCCATTTCTATTGTCACCTCCGGCCACTTCTGAATAAACAGAGACCCAGTCCAGGTGCAACTCAAAACGTAAAACTTTACTTTCATGACTTCGCAGCACATCCAGATCCGTTACAACTTTATCGACAGCTTGTACGTTACACGTTACTTCCCCTTTCTCTGCACTCCTCTCCGTCACACTGCACATGCCTGGGTCAGTCTCCTCAGCGTCCTCCCTGGCCAGCCTCACTGCATACGGGTGTTCCCTCAGCTATTTTGCCCTGGATCTGAGGGCATCAGCCCAAGCAATGACCTACCACATGGTGAGCGACCTGCCCTGCTGTGCTGCGGTGGCTTCTCCAGTAGCCCAAGTCCCTGTAGATGCTGTCGCTGCTGTATCTATAGCCATGCTGGCCCACTGACTCTGGATGGCTGGGTTCCTCCTTAAATGCTGCGGGGTGCTGAGCAGCTTGGGCATTTAGCCCACCCAAGCACTTCGGGCTACCTAGCCCTGACTGACTCTAACCAGGAACTATTCCTGCCTTACACCTCAGCTAACCCCTCCTTTGTTAACTATTTACTATCTATTGAACTCTTGTCCTACACTATATACACTATTATATCTCCCTCTAGTGGCCTAATAACAATACTACGTCTTTCATATACAACATCTTAGGAGCAGGAGCAGCATTATGTACACATCTTTAAATTACAAGACAACAATATATTATTATTATACATTTTTATAGCGTCATTTATTCCATGGCGCTTTACATGTGAAAAGGGGCAAATATAGACAAGTACAATAAACGTGACCAATACAAGGCACACACAAGTACAGAAGGAGAGAGGACCCTGCCCGCAAGGGCTCACAGTCTACAGGGATGGGTGAGGATACACTAGGAGAGGGTAGAGCTGGTCGTGCGGTGGTTCAGTAGACTGAGGATCACTGCTGGTTGTAGGCTTGTCGGAAGAGGTGGGTCTTCAGGTTCTTTTTGAAGGTTTCCATGGTAGGCGAGAGTCTGATGTGTTGGGTAGAGAATTCCAGAGTATGGGGGAGGCACGGGAGAAGTCTTGTATGCGGTTGTGGGAAGAAGAGATAAGAGGGGAGTAGAGGAGGAGATCTTGAGAGGATCGAAGGTTGCGCGAGGGTAAGTAGTGGGAGACCATGTCACAGATGTATGGAGGAAACAGGTTGTGGATGGCTTTGTATGTCATAGTTAGGGTTTTGAACTGGAGCCTCTGGACGATAGGAAGCCAATGAAGGGCTTGGCAGAGAGTAGAGGCTGTGGAATAATGGGGAGACAGGTGGATTAGTCGGGCAGCAGAGTGCAGGATGGATTGGAGTGGTGCCAGAGAGCTAGAGGGGAGGCTAGACAGTAGGAGGTTGCAGTAGTCGAGGCGGGAGATGATGAGGGCATGCACTAGTGTTTTTGTGGTTTCATGGTTGAGGAATGAGCGGATCCGGGAAATATTTTTGAGTTGGAGCTGGCAGGAGGAGGCAAGGGTTTGGACATGTGGATTGAAAGAGAGGGCAGAGTCGAGGATCACTCCGAGGCACTGAGCATGCGGGACTGGGGAAAGTGAGCAGCCATTGACATTGAGGGATAGGTCTGGTGGGGGGGTAGAATGAGGTGGGGGAAAGATGATGAATTCTGTTTTGTCCATGTTCAGTTTTAGAAAGCGAGCAGAGAAGAAATCAGAAATAGCAGACAGACATTGTGGGATTTTTGTCAGTAGGGAGATGAGGTCAGGTATATATATACATTTATACACTCTAACCCGGGACATGTTTGGGGGTTCAGGACAGCTTTAGTGACCCCCTTGTACTTACAAGCCTCATTAACGTCTCCAAGCCATCGTTATCAAAAACTAAACATTTTCAAGGCTGAGATCGTCCCTTTTCTCAGCTGCAGTGAGCGGTACGTGGGAGGTAACTGGAGAAGAAGCAAATGTGAAATGAACAATTTTGAATCAAGGTCGAAGTGACCTCAGGAAAGAAAAGTTTATGACAAGCTACTATAAAGGAACTCATTTCTGTATAGTCCATTTCCCTTAACTGCTTCCCTTCCAGGCCCCGCTATTCCTGGACACTTCTCAGTCCTCTCCTCCATGTCTCTCTGTATTCCTTGTCTGACTCGAGATCCCAATGTCCCCTTCAACCTTCTCGGTTCTCTTTAGACGCCACTGTGACCGTCTGACCACTCAGTCTTCCTTCAGACTCCCATATCCCCTCCAGACCACTACCTCTCCCATCTAGACTTTGCTTCTCTGTACCCATTTCCTTCAGACTCCTTTGCTTCCTCCAGATGATCTTGTAACCTGTTGTCCTCTCCACAATTTTGTCCTCCTCCAGAAATCTGCGTCACCATCCTGTTCCCTCTGTCCATCCAAACCAATCCAACCTCTTAATTTCCCACTAATCTTCTCCGTACCTCCAAGTCTTGTATATTTTCTCCAGACCCAAACTCTGTCCTCTAGACACTTGTGTTCCTCCTTCAAATCAATCTTCCTCCTGATGTCTCTGCAGCCCTTTAATTTTGACCCTCCAGACCAGCAGACCACCATCTCCTTCTGAGCCCCCAGCTTACCAGACACCTCTGCCATGCTTCTTAATTCTGTCCCCCTTTCTTAGAGGTTTGCCTCAAGAATAATATAGATTATTATGTATTTCATTGATATGGTTCTTTACATAAAGTTAGTGAAATGATGAAATTTGCGCCTCTTCTTCCTTTGGTCTGTGGTGGTCCTGCTTAGAAGACCTGATTGGATAGAGAGAAGTGGGCATGCTTTCCCAATCCTGGAAGGATAAGCTCCAGCCTTGCAGTATGAAGGTGCTCAGAGCCATCGTCCTGTTCTACATGTTGAATATGATTTCCTCCTATGTCTCTGCCGTTTTCTTTACGTGTCTGCAGATCATATTTTGCACAATACACTTCCCGCAGGCAAAATGAGTCATTTCTGAGACAGGACATATGAGAGTCTGTGCTTGTACCTGGAAACAGGAGAACAATCCGGGCAAACGTGATGGATACAAATCCCAGTCTCCTCCTACAGTCAATATTATGTTTGGAGCCACAAAGATGTTACTCAATGTCACAGACTCCAGTGCAGACTGGGAGAGTAGCCGGTAAAGAGGAAAGAATGAAGACAGATGGAAAAAGGACCACAGAAAAAAGCAACAGTACTAATCACACCCACATATCACCACGTAAATATTACCTAAATAGTAATAGTGAACAGAAGTGGGAGACTAGAGAGAAGATATAGGAGGAGGTGGACAAGGTGGAGCAGGAGACAACAGAAGATGAAGGAGGAGATGGAGTAGGAGACTAGAGAGAAGGTGAAGGCGGAGGACAAGGTGGAGAGGGAGACTAGAGAGAAAGTGAAGGAGGTGATGGAGTAGGTAACTACAGAGAAGATGAAGGAGGAGGTGGACAAGGTGGAGCAGGATACTAGAGAGAAGGTGAAGGAGGTGGACAAGGTGGAGCGGGAGACTAGAGAGAAGGTGAAGGAGGTGGACAAGGTGGAGAGGGAGACTAGAGAGAAAGTGAAGGAGGTGATGGAGTAGGAAACTACAGAGAAGATGAAGGAGGAGGTGGACAAGGTGGAGCAGGATACTAGAGAGAAGGTGAAGGAGTTTGAGTGGGAGAAAAGAGAGAAGATGATGGAGGAGGTTGAGCTGGAGACTAGAGAGAAGATGAAGGAGGTGGACAAGGTGGAGAGGGACACTAGAGAAAAGGTGAAGGAGGTGATGGAGTAGGAAACTACAGAGAAGATGAAGGAGGAGGTGGACAAGGTGGAGCAGGATACAAGAGAGAAGGTGAAGAAGGAGTTTGAGTGGGAGAAAAGAGAGAAGATGATGGAGGAGGTCGAGCTGGAGACTAGAGAGAAGATGAAGTATGAGGTGGAGCAGGAAACTAGAGAGAAGATGGAGGAATAGTTGGAGCAGGAGACTAGACATAAGATGAAGGAGAAGATAGAGGAAATTGACAAGGTGGAGCAGAAGACTAGAGAGAATATGAATGAGGAGATGGACAAGATGCAACGGGAGACTAGAAAGAAGATCTAGGAGGAGGTGGACAAGATAGAGCAGGAGCCTAGAGAGAAGATGAAGAATGTTTAGAAGTGAGAGACTAGAGGTAAGATGAAGGACTAGGAGGAGTTGGGGAAGATGAAGGATTTGGCGGAGGAGACTAGAAAGAAGATGAAGGAGGTGGAGCAAGAGAATAAAAGAGAATAAACTGAAGGTTAAAGAAATTGTTGAGAAGAAGGATGAGAAAAAAAGAACAAAGAAGTCTGGTGAAATTGAGGAGGTGAGATACTAGAAGAGGAGGAGCATTGGAAGAATGATATGAAGGACATAGAGGAAAAAAAACAGGAGGAATGAGGAGAAGGCAACTGATGAAAACATGTGGGAGGAGGAATGGCAAGAAGAGATTAGTAGAATCAGGGGAAGAAGGAGGAGTAAAAGAAGGGAATGAAGAGAAGTTGATGAAAGAAGAAAAGAAATTTGTGCAGAATCAGAAGAAGGACAAAAAGGAGAAGAATGAATCAAAAATTAAGGAAGTGGAGAATATGGAGATTATGGAGGTAGTGAGGGAGAGGGAAGATGAAGGATGAGAAGAAGAATGAGAATGTGGAGGAGAAATGTGGAATAGAAGGAGAATGGAGTAAAGATGGAGGCAGAGAAGGAGAATCTGAGGAAGAAAAATAAGAAGATGATGGAGAAAGTGGGCAGAAGATAGAGAAGTGGGGGAATAAGGAGAAGATGTAGAATGGGGAGAAAATGAAGCAGAAAGTGAAGATGTAGAAGAAAATAAAGGATATAGACAAGAAGAGGATGATGACAATGATGAAGGAAGCAGAGAAGAAGGAGGATAAAAAGGAGAAAACAGAAAAAAATAACATGATGAGAAGATGGAGAAGGAAAATAAGGAGCATAAGAAAAAAAATCAAAGGGAGTTTAGTTTCAGTAAACTCTCTTCTCCCGGCATAAACTCAGTTCTACTCACCCTCCAAGGGTCCAGTGGTGAGTCTCCGCTGCGTCTCCTGTTATCTGTTAGGGTCAGTTTCCACGGTCAATAACCAGTATTGCTTTGGACACAGCACATGTCCACTCCATCCAAAGTGCTGCGGCTTTTAGATGCAGGTGATTCTGCATGTGTTCATTGAACCGTGCGGAATCACCGTGCCCTATACACTGCACTGGAGATATTTATCTTGCGGAGACTCGCGTCTCCACAAGATAAATAGACATGGTGGATCTGCGGGCACCAGTGAACGCATAGTGGGCATGCGATTTCTTGAAATCTCATCCACTATGCTGTAAAATCTGACGAAGAGTGGGGGAGAGGAAGAAGGAGATGAAGAGGGGAGAGACAAGGGAGGAGATGAAGACGAGGGGCAAGAGGAGGAGGAAGATAAAAAAAGGGGTGAGAGGAAGGAGGAGATGACGAAGAGTGGGGGAGGAAGGAGGAGATGACGAAGAGTGGAGGAGAGGGAGGAGATGATGAAGAGTGGGAGAGAGGAAGGAGGAGATGACGAAGAGTGGGGGAGAGGAAGGGAGGAGATGATGAAGAGTAGGGGAGAAGAAGGAGGAGATGACGAAGAGTGGGGTAGAGGAAGGAGGAGATGACGAAGAGTAGGGGACAGGAAGGAGGAGATGATGAAGAGTGGGGGAGAGGAAGGAGAAGATGACGAAGAGTAGGGGAGAGGAAGGAGGAGATGACGAAGAGTGGGGTAGAGGAAGGAGGAGATGACGAAGAGTAGGGGACAGGAAGGAGGAGATGATGAAGAGTGGGGGAGAGGAAGGAGAAGATGACGAAGAGTAGGGGAGAGGAAGGAGGAGATGACGAAGAATAGGGAGAGAGGAAGTAGGAGATGATGAAGAGCGGGGAGAGGAAGGAGAAGATGACGAAGAGTAGGGGAGAGGAAGGAGGAGATGACGAAGAGTGGGGGAGAGGAAGGAGATGACGAAGAGTGGTGGCGAGACAAGGGAGGAGATGAAGATGAGGGGCAATAGGGTAGGGAGATAAAAAGAGGGGTAAGAGGAAGGAGATGACGAAGAGCGGGGGAGAGGAAGGAGAGATGACGAAGAGTAGGGGAGAGGAAGGAGGAGATGACGAAGAGTGGGGGAGAGGGAAGAGGAGATGAGAAAGAGTGGGGGAGAGACAAGGGAGGAAATGAAGTTGAGGGGCAAGAGGGGGAGGGAGATAAAAAGAGAGGTGAGAAGGAGGAGATGACGAAGAGTGGGGGAGAGGGAGGAGATGACGAAGAGTAGGGGAGAGGAAGGTAGGAGATGAGAGAAGGGAGAAGAAGGAGGAGATGATGAAGAGTGGGGAGAGGAAGGAGGTGATGAAGAGAAGGGGAGAAGAAGAAGGAGGAGATGATGAAGAGTGGGGAAGAGGAAGAAGAGAATGAAGAGGGGAGAGGAGAGACAAGGGAGAAGATGAAGACGAGGGGCAAGAGGGGGAGGTAGATAAAAGAGGGGTGAGAAGAAGGAGGAGATGACGAATAGTGGGAGAGAGGAAGGAGAAGATGATGAAGAGTAGGGGAGAGGAAGGAGGAGATGACGAAGAGTGGGGGAGAGGGAGAAGATGATGAAGAGTGGGGAGAGGAAGGAGATGATGAAGAGAAGGGGAGAAGAAGGAGGAGATGATGAAGAGTGGGGTAGAGGAAGGAGGAGATGATGAAGAGTGGGGAGAGGGAGGAGGAGATGATGAAGAGTGGGGGAGAGGAAGGAGGAGATGATGAAGAGTGGGGAGAGGGAGGAGGAGATGATGAAAAGTGGGAAGAAGGAGAAGATGATGAAGAGTGGGGGAGAGGGAGGAGGAGATGATGAAGAGTGGGGTAGAGGAAGGAGGAGACGATGAAAAGTGGGGAGAGGGAGGAGGAGATGATGAAGAGTGGGGTAGAGGAAGGAGGAGATGATGAAGAGTGAAGTAGAGGAAAGAGGAGATAAAGAGTGGGGGAGAGGAAGGAGGAGATGACGAAGAGTTGGGGAGAGACAAGGGAGGAGATGGAGATGGGCGGCAAGAGGGGGAAAGAGATAAAAAGAGGGGTGAGAGGAAGGAGGAGGTGACGAAGAGTGGGGGAGAAGAAGGAGAAGATGATGAAGAGTGGGGGAGAGGGAGGAGGAGATGATGAAGAGTTGGGGAGAGACAAGGGAGGAGATGAAGACGAGTGGCAAGAGGGGGAGGGAGATAAAAAGAGGGATGAGTTGACGAAGAGTGGGGGACAGAAAGGAAAACAAAGAAGAGAAGTGAGACTAGGGAGATGAAAAAGAACGGTGAGAGGGGGAGGAGATGAATAAGAGTGGGGGAGAGGAGGAGGAAGTGAAGGAAAGAGGGAAAATGAGGGCTGAGAGGAAGAAGATAAAGAGGAGAGGAAGGAGAAGATAAAGAGGAGGACTGTGATGACATCTACTACATTTAGCAGCCTGTGTATAGCTGCGCTTTCCTTCCCCCCAGCCTGCACTCAGGCTTAGTGTAATCTGAGCTGCCAGCGCTGGAGTTTCTCTCCTCACCGCAGGGGTCTGCATTGTCTGCCCATGTGCTTTTCCTCTCATAGACAATAATGGGAATTCATTCATTCGAACGCAATGCAATGTGGGAGTATAATAAAAACACGAAAGTTACTGTTTTAAAACCTGTGTCCATCGGGCGTCGTTCCCGTGGTACTGGTGAACCCGTAACTCCAACAGAACCCGAAAAATGGAATTCTCGGATGCACCATGAACTATCTCACCCAAGTTTGGACTCATTTGAACCGTCATTTCAAAGTAAGATCATTGATAGGTCTGCCATTATTCTGCTAGAGTCCCCCGCTGAGTTATGGTCCTTATGACTTTCCAGAGCTTCAAACCATAACTTCTATCCCTGGGAGGTGGCCAGAAAACCATCCCCTTTTGTGAGGTCACCAGCCCACATGTATAAGTCTAGCAGCTAGGCCCCCCTGCTCATTCCAAGCTGTGATGACGTGACTAACAGATCTGCAAATGAACTATGACGTGTGGCTCCTCCCCCAGCCTGTCTTGTCTGTAACTACATAAGTACCATGTAAGTGATTTTCACCTTTAATCCTGTTTTATTTCTAACTGTATTGTACATAACTATATTACCTTTTTTTTTAAACTATAAGCACTGCCTGCATTTTAAGGAATAAACCTATAAAATTATTAGTTTGTTTCTCCTGCTCTATAAACGAATTTGCACGTGCCTGTAGTACTACGCTACTGTTTTGGGGTTGCTACGGACCCTCTTGATAAATTGTTCATTAAGTAAATCGTAGCTGGTGGCAGCTAAAAGAAGGGGTGTAAAGTGTTAACCTATTGGGTGGCGTTGGCAGTGACGGAGCGGGTTTTATAAGTGTATTGCCTGGCTGCGGCCCGGAGAAATTATAATTCCCTCACTGCAGCGTGCCCAATAGCCAGCACACATCCAAGTGGCCCGTCTGGCAACTAATTATCCTAGGTGCAGTTCCCTCACTGACCTGAGGGTAAGGGGGGCGCCAGAGAGCTGCAAGTTCCTAAGTGAAAGTGGGATAATTATAAATCCCTGCAGATTGGGTCGGACGACAACAGCCGTCGTGTGTGTGCGCGTTTTCGTCACATTTGCGGCACGGAGGGATCACACGCCGTGATACCCCGGGCTACCGTGTGGCGGACCGTGTGCACCGTTCATCACATTTGGTGGCAGCGCGGTGGGATTATAGAGCATTAGTGATCTGGTCTGAGCAATCATTCCTCTCACTAAAAGACTTGCACGGTTCTTTAGGGACCCTGCAACTAAAGTTTTGGAGAACAGACTCAGTGTTTATTAGTCCTGAGACAATTGTGTGTACTTGCGGTTACCCCTCCCTTTCTCTTTGTTTTCTATCCTATCTTTTATTTGGCAAACATGGCTACAAGAGGAGCAAGTTGGTACGAAAAGCAGAGCAAGGACACTCTTGTGGGAATCTGCGTGTTCCACGGCCTTGCCCACACGAACCGAAGCAAAGCCCAACTGGTCCAGGCCCTGAAGGAACTGGACGAGCATCGGAGCGTGGCGGGCGCAGGAGCCGGCCCAAGCCAAGGTGGTGCTGCAGCAGAGGCCCAAACCCTGACTGCTTACACCCAGGGCGGGTTGGACCCTTACTTGCAGGCGGCCCTGGAGGGACTCTCCGCTGACGACCGTGAAGGACGCCTGAAGCTGATCCAGCAAGCTCAAGAGAGAGCAGACCAGCGAGAGGCCAAACAGCGAGAGGCTGAGAGAGCAGAGCGGGAAGCTCAGAGAGCCCATGAACTGGAGCTGCTCAGACAAGGGGCAATGCCCTCCACAGCCCGGAGCGGTACACCCAGCAGCTCTCAGAGTCCGAAGCCCCGGCCGGAGCACTTTCCCGTGATGGAAAAGGACGGAGACTTGGACACTTTTCTGCGGGCCTTTGAGAAAGTCTGCAGACAGTACCAGCTGCCTGACGACCAATGGGCCAGGTACTTGACCCCCGGGCTAAAGGGCAAAGCTCTGGAGGCGTTTGCTTCACTCACGCCAGATCAAGATGACAACTATGAGGCCATCAAGCAGGCCCTGATCGCCAAGTACCAGCTAACCCCTGAGCTTTACCGAAAGAAGTTCCGGAACCTCCAACGTGGCCCACATGACAGTTATAGCGATGTGGTGCAAGGACTCAGGACCCACTTTGACCAGTGGATCCATGGACTGTCAGTTGACACCTTTGAGGAGCTGAGGGACCTGATGATCAAAGACCAGTTCCTGCATCTGTGCCCAGCTGAGGTCCGACAGTTCATTTTGGACCGAGAACCGGAGGACGCGGTCATAACAGCACGGATCGTTGACAGCTATGAGGCCAACCGGAAACCCGAGGTGCGGAAGCACGTCACCGCCCGCTGGGGAGGGGGTAAGCCTGCAACCAACCCCAGTGCCCCTGCCAGTCATCCCTCTGGAGGCACTATCCCCTTTGCCAGCGCCAGGCCTACATCAGACCCCCGCCAGTGTTTCTCCTGTAAACGGACAGGACACATCAGCGCCACCTGTCCGGAGAGGCAGAAGAACCCCCCACCCAAGGCCTCCGGGCCCAACGCCTCTGTTCTTTTGGTGGGTGGTGTGGTGGGGAGGGTTGATGACAACGTGCAGCCCGTCCGCGTGGGGGCCCGTCTTTCTACAGGCCTCAAGGACACCGGGGCTGAACGAACCCTCATCCGACCCGAGCTGGCGGCCCCTGAAGAGCTGATTCCGGGGAAAACCTTAACTGTCACTGGGATTGGGGGCGTCCACTACCCCTTGCCGATAGCCCGGGTTTTCATTGACTGGGGTGCCGGGAGCGGGGTGAAGGAAGTGGGGGTGTCCGACAACCTGCCCACTGATGTTTTATTGGGGACAGATCTGGGGAGGATGGTGGCGTACTATGTCCCTGACACCCCTCCCCAATCTGGTAATAAGGTTAACGTTAACCATGATGATGATGTTGATGATGATGGGAAACTGAATGTGTTACCTGCCAATGCTTTGCGAAGTGATTATGCAACTGATAACCTTTCTTTCCCTAGGAATGTCGCTGATAGTGACGTATCTGTGCCATCTGAACCTGTTAACCCTTTCTCTGAAGTGGTAGATGTGTCCACAGGTACAGGAGCGTTCAGCTACGTCGCTCTGCGGAGTGAGACGGCTGAGGAACCCCTAGCAGGAGCAAGCGACAGTGCTCAAGGAAATGGGGAGGTACATGGGAACCGTGAGGAAGGTGACGCCATGACACTGACCAGTGCCACCGAGGAAGGTAACTGGCCCATAAGTAGCACTGCTCCTGAAGTGTTGGGGGTGGATGGGGAGGTAGAGCCCATAGCAGCGCAGGCTGATGGGTCTGTAGAAATCCTCGGGGAGAATGCATATGTAGCTGCTGTCACCCGCAGTCAGAGTGCCCGGATCGCAGGTAGCGCCCTGCCATCTGGACCCTCCTCCGCTACAGGAGAGACTGAACCAGAGGTGGACCCAGAGCCGGTCCCAGAGGGTCCCAGTGAGGAAGGAACCCTGACGTCACTTCTGGCTGCCTCCAGCCAGGAGTTTCAGACCGCTCTGCACTCAGATGCGAGCCTGGATAACTTGAGGCACCTCGCCGAGACGCCCACCTCTGTGACTGATAAGGAGAGGGTGTTCTGGGAACGAGGAAGGTTGTACCGGGAGACAGTACCCGGAGATTCCCAGAAGGAGTGGTTGAGGGAAAAACAGCTGGTCGTCCCGCACCAGTTCCGAGGTGAGTTGTTGAGGATTGCCCATGAGATTCCACTTGCTGGACACTTGGGGATCAGCAAAACTAAGGCACGGCTGTCTCAAAACTTCTATTGGCCCAAGATGGGGACAGATGTGACTAACTACTGCCGCTCCTGTATCACCTGTCAAAGAGTGGGGAAGGCGGGGCCTGCTCTTAAGGCTCCCTGATCCCGTTGCCAGTGATAGAGGAGCCTTTCCAGAGGATGGCGGTGGACATTGTGGGCCCGCTGGCCGTCCCCAGCAGCTCTGGAAAGCAATACATCCTTACTGTGGTAGACTACGCTACCCGGTACCCGGAGGCAGTAGCTCTGTCCTCAACTAGGGCAGATAAGGTGGCGGATGCACTGGTGACCATCTTTTTCACGGGTAGGATTTCCCAGGGAGATGCTTACCGATCAAGGGACCCAATTTATGTCTCGCCTAATGAAGGCTCTCTGCAGCAAAATGCAGGTGACGCGTATGGTATCGAGTGCGTATCACCCACAGACCAATGGTTTGTGTGAGCGCTTTAACGGTACCCTCAAACAGATGCTCCGCATGCTGGTTGAGACCCAGTGACGCGATTGGGAGCGGTACCTCCCACACCTGCTGTTTGCCTACAGAGAAGTCCCGCAGGCCTCGACGGGGTTCTCCCCATTTGAGCTCCTGTATGGCAGGCGAGTCCGGGGACCCCTTGGATTGATAAGAGAATCCTGGGAAGATGAGCCAAACCCCACGGAATTGTCCATCGTGGATTATGTCATGCGCTTCCGCGACAAGATGCAGACCTTGACGCAGTTGGTGCATGACAACATGACGCAGGCTCAGGCTGACCAGAAGCACTGGTACGACCAGAACGCCGGGAGCGAACCTACCAGGTGGGTCAAAAGGTGTGGGTGCTGGTCCCGTACCAAAGGATAAGCTTCAGGCAGCCTGGGAAGGCCCGTACGTCGTGCACCAATGGCTCAACCCAGTCACCTACGTGGTCACGCTTGACCACACTCGGAGTAGGCGCAAGGCCTTTCACGTCAACATGATGAAGGCCAATCACGAACGTGAAGCCTGCGTCCTACCGGTCTGCAACCTGCCCGAGGACGGGGAGGAGGATCCCCTCCTGGACATGCTGGCCCAAGCCAAGGCCAATGGGTCCATTGAGGACATGGAGGTAAATGCCTCGCTAACCGTCTCCCAGCGGTTGCAGTTGCGGACCACTCTGGAATCCTTTCGGGCCGTGTTCACTAACCAACCCGGAAGGACCAAGTTGGCAGTCCACGAGGTGGACACCGGGAATCACGCCCCGTTACGGCGGACACCTTATCGGATCTCTGAGGAGGTGCAGCAGATTATGCGCCAGGAGATCCATGAGATGTTGCAGCTGGGGGTGATCCGACCATCCAAAAGCCGTGGGCCTCACCTGTAGTTCTCGTGCCAAAAAAGGATCGGACCACCCGGTTCTGCGTGGACTACAGGGGGCTCAACGCCATCACTACTTCTGATGCGCACCCAATGCCACGCATCGAGGATCTGCTGGAGCGGTTGCGAATGCCAAGTACATATCCATCATGGATTTAAGCCGGGGATACTGGCAGATTCCCCTGAGCCCTGCGGCGCAGGAGAAATCTGCCTTTATCACCCCTTTTGGACTGTACGAGTCCACGGTCATGCCTTTCGGCATGAAGAATGCCCCTGCCACTTTTCAGCGGATGGTCAACACCTGCTTCAGGGACTGGAGGAGTATGCTGTGGCGTACCTGGACGACATTGCCATCTTCAGTTCCACCTGGGAGGAACACCTTCAGCATTTCCAGGAGGTGCTCAAGCGTATTCACCAGGCAGGTCTGACCATCAAGCCGGGAAAATGCCAGATGGGCATGAGTGAGGTTCACTACCTGGGGCACCGGGTAGGCGGGGGTTCCATGAGTCCAGAGCCCGAGAAAGTGGACGCGATCGTGTCCTGGCCCACCCCCAGGACCAAAAAGCAGGTGAAGTCCTTCCTGGGCACTGCAGGGTACTATAGGCGTTACGTACCGAACTATAGCGCCATTGCAAAACCCTTGACGGACCTCACCAAGGGCGGTCTACCCCAAACAGTCAGCTGGACAGATGGCTGTGAGGCGGCATTCCGAGCTTTGAAAACAGCCCTGTGCAGCTCTCGTGTTTTAAAAACCGTGGACAGCAGTCGGCCATTCCTGGTACAGACTGACGCCAGCGAATTTGGCCTCGGTGCTGTACTCAGCCAGGTTGATTCGGGGAACCAGGAGCACCCCGTGTTGTACCTGAGCCGGAAACTTCTGCCGAGGGAAGTGGCATACTCCACCATTGAGAAGGAGTGCCTGGCCATGGTCTGGGCACTGCAACGTTTGCAGCCCTACCTGTACGGGCGCACCTCAAGGTGGTCACCGACCACAACCCTCTGAGCTGGCTGCACACAGTGTCCGGAACCAATGGTAGGTTGCTACGCTGGAGCCTTGCCCTACAGCAGTATGATTTTTCCGTACAACACAAGAAAGGCAGCGATTATGTGAATGCTGATGGGTTGTCACGACGTGGCGAACCCGCTGAGGTGCGCATGGCGGATTACAGACAGGTCATGCCTCCGTAGCGCCCTCTATGGGGGGGGAGGTGTGATGACATCTACTACATTTAGCAGCCTGTGTATAGCTGAGCTTTCCTTCCCCCCAGCCTGCACTCAGGCTTAGTGTAATCTGAGCTGCCAGCACTGGAGTTTCTCTCCTCACCGCAGGGGTCTGCATTGTCTGCCCATGTGCTTTTCCTCTCATAGACAATAATGGGAATTCATTCATTCGGACGCAATGCAATGTGGGAGTATAATAAAAACACGAAAGTTACTGTTTTAAAACCTGTGTCCATCGGGCGTCGTTCCCGTGGTACTGGTGAACCCCTAACTCCAACAGAACCCGAGAAATGGAATTCTCGGATGCACCATGAACTATCTCACCCAAGTTTGGACTCATTTGAACCGTCATTTCAAAGTAAGATCATTGATAGGTCTTCCATTATTCTGCTAGAGTCCCCCGCTGAGTCATGGTCCTTATGACTTTCCAGAGCTTCAAACCATAACTTCTATCCCTGGGAGGTGGCCAGAAAACCATCCCCTTTTGTGAGGTCACCAGCCCACATGTATAAGTCTAGCAGCTAGGCCCCCCTGCTCATTCCAAGCTGTGATGACGTGACTAACAGATCTGCAAATGAACTATGACGTGTGGCTCCTCCCCCAGCCTGTCTTGTCTGTAACTACATAAGTACCATGTAAGTGATTTTCACCTTTAATCCTGTTTTATTTCTAACTTTATTGTACATAACTTATTGCCTCAGCTTGTTACCTTTTTTTTTAAACTATAAGCACTGCCTGCATTTTAAGGAATAAACCTATAAAATTATTAGTTTGTTTCTCCTGCTCTATAAACGAATTTGCACGTGCCTGTAGTACTACGCTACTGTTTTGGGGTTGCTACGGACCCTCTTGATAAATTGTTCATTAAGTAAATCGTAGCTGGTGGCAGCTAAAAGAAGGGGTGTAAAGTGTTAACCTATTGGGTGGCGTTGGCAGTGACGGAGCGGGTTTTATAAGTGTATTGCCTGGCTGCGGCCCGGAGTAATTATAATTCCCTCACTGCAGCGTGCCCAATAGCCAGCACACATCCAAGTGGCCCGTCTGGCAACTAATTATCCTAGGTGCAGTTCCCTCACTGACCTGAGGGTAAGGGGGGCGCCAGAGAGCTGCAAGTTCCTAAGGGGAAAGTGGGATAATTATAAATCCCTGCAGATTAGGGTCGGACGACAGCAGCCGTCGTGTGTGTGCGCGTTTTCGTCACATTTGCGGCACGGAGGGATCACACGCCGTGATACCCCGGGCTACCGTGTGGCGGACCGTGTGCACGTTCATCACATTTGGTGGCAGCGCGGTGGGATTATAGAGCATTAGTGATCTGGTCTTGAGCAATCATTCCTTCACTAAAAGACTTGCACGGTTCTTCAGGGACCCTGCAACTAAAGTTTTGGAGAACAGACTCAGTGTTTATTAGTCCTGAGACAATTGTGTGTACTTGCGGTTACCCCTCCCTTTCTCTTTGTTTTCTATCCTATCTTTTATTTGGCAAACATGGCTACAAGAGGAGCAAGTTGGTACGAAAGCAGAGCAAGGACACTCTTGTGGGAATCTGCATGTTCCACGGCCTTGCCCACACGAACCGAAGCAAAGCCCAACTGGTCCAGGCCCTGAAGGAACTGGACGAGCATCGGAGCGTGGCGGGCGCAGGAGCCGGCCAAGCCAAGGTGGTGCGCGGGAGCAAGGCCCAAACCCTGACTGCTTACACCCAGGGCGGGTTGGACCCTTACTTGCAGGCGGCCCTGGAGGGACTCTCCGCTGACGACCGTGAAGGACGCCTGAAGCTGATCCAGCAAGCTCAAGAGAGGGGCAGACCAGCGAGAGGCCAAACAGCGAGAGGCTGAGAGAGCGAGCGGGAAGCTCAGAGAGCCCATGAACTGGAGCTGCTCAGACAAGGGGCAATGCCCTCCACAGCCCGGAGCGGTACACCCAGCAGCTCTCAGAGTCCGAAGCCCCGGCCGGAGCACTTTCCCGTGATGGAAAAGGACGGAGACTTGGACACTTTTCTGCGGGCCTTTGAGAAAGTCTGCAGACAGTACCAGCTGCCTGAGGACCAATGGGCCAGGTACTTGACCCCCGGGCTAAAGGGCAAAGCTCTGGAGGCGTTTGCTTCACTCACGCCAGATCAAGATGACAACTATGAGGCCATCAAGCAGGCCCTGATCGCCAAGTACCAGCTAACCCTGAGCTATACCGAAAGAAGTTCCGGAACCTCCAACGTGGCCCACATGACAGTTATAGCGATGTGGTGCAAGGACTCAGGACCCACTTTGACCAGTGGATCCATGGACTGTCAGTTGACACCTTTGAGGAGCTGAGGGACCTGATGATCAAAGACCAGTTCCTGCATCTGTGCCCAGCTGAGGTCCGACAGTTCATTTTGGACCGAGAACCGGAGGACGCGGTCATAACAGCACGGATCGTTGACAGCTATGAGGCCAACCGGAAACCCGAGGTGCGGAAGCGCGTCACCGCCCGCTGGGGAGGGGGTAAGCCTGCAACCAACCCCAGTGCCCCTGCCAGTCATCCCTCTGGAGGCACTATCCCCTTTGCCAGCGCCAGGCCTACATCAGACCCCCGCCAGTGTTTCTCCTGTAAACGGACAGGACACATCAGCGCCACCTGTCCGGAGAGGCAGAAGAACCCCCCACCCAAGGCCTCCGGGCCCAACGCCTCTGTTCTTTTGGTGGGTGGTGTGGTGGGGAGGGTTGATGACAACGTGCAGCCCGTCCCGTGGGGGCCCGTCTTCTACAGGCCTCAAGGACACCGGGGCTGAACGAACCCTCATCCGACCCGAAACTGGCGGCCCCTGAAGAGTTGATTCCGGGGAAAACCTTAACTGTCACTGGGATTGGGGGCGTCCACTACCCCTTGCCGATAGCCCGGGTTTTCATTGACTGGGGTGCCGGGAGCGGGGTGAAGGAAGTGGGGGTGTCCGAAACCTGCCCACTGATGTTTATTGGGGACAGATCTGGGGAGGATGGTGGCGTACTATGTCCCTGACACCCCTCCCCAATCTGTAATAAGGTTAACGTTAACCATGATGATGATGTTGATGATGATGGAAACTGAATGTGTTACCTGCCAATGCTTTGCGAAGTGATTATGCAACTGATAACCTTTCTTTCCCTAGGAATGTCGCTGATAGTGACGTATCTGTGCCATCTGAACCTGTTAACCCTTTCTCTGAAGTGGTAGATGTGTCCACAGGTACAGGAGCGTTCAGCACGTCGCTCTGCGGAGTGAGACGGCTGAGGAACCCCTAGCAGGAGCAAGCGACAGTGCTCAAGGAAATGGGGAGGTACATGGGAACCGTGAGGAAGGTGACGCCATGACACTGACCAGTGCCACCGAGGAAGGTAACTGGCCCATAAGTAGCACTGCTCCTGAAGTGTTGGGGGTGGATGGGGAGGTAGAGCCCATAGCAGCGCAGGCTGATGGGTCTGTAGAAATCCACGGGGAGACTGCATATGTAGCTGCTGTCACCCGCAGTCAGAGTGCCCGGATCGCAGGTAGCGCCCTGCCATCTGGACCCTCCTCCGCTACAGGAGAGACTGAACCAGAGGTGGACCCAGAGCCGGTCCCAGAGGGTCCCAGTGAGGAAGGAACCCTGACGTCACTTCTGGCTGCCTCCAGCCAGGAGTTTCAGACCACTCTGCACTCAGATGCGAGCCTGGAGAACTTGAGGCACCTCGCCGAGACGCCCACCTCTGTGACTGATAAGGAGAGGGTGTTCTGGGAACGAGGAAGGTTGTACCGGGAGACAGTACCCGGAGATTCCCAGAAGGAGTGGTTGAGGGAAAAACAGCTGGTCGTCCCGCACCAGTTCCGAGGTGAGTTGTTGAGGATTGCCCATGAGATTCCACTTGCTGGACACTTGGGGATCAGCAAAACTAAGGCACGGCTGTCTCAAAACTTCTATTGGCCCAAGATGGGGACAGATGTGACTAACTACTGCCGCTCCTGTATCACCTGTCAAAGAGTGGGGAAGGCGGGGCCTGCTCTTAAGGCTCCCTGATCCCGTTGCCAGTGATAGAGGAGCCTTTCCAGAGGATGGCGGTGGACATTGTGGGCCCGCTGGCCGTCCCCAGCAGCTCTGGAAAGCAATACATCCTTACTGTGGTAGACTACGCTACCCGGTACCCGGAGGCAGTAGCTCTGTCCTCAACTAGGGCAGATAAGGTGGCGGATGCACTGGTGACCATCTTTTCACGGGTAGGATTTCCCAGGGAGATGCTTACCGATCAAGGGACCCAATTTATGTCTCGCCTAATGAAGGCTCTCTGCAGCAAAATGCAGGTGACGCGTATGGTATCGAGTGCGTATCACCCACAGACCAATGGTTTGTGTGAGCGCTTTAACGGTACCCTCAAACAGATGCTCCGCATGCTGGTTGAGATCCAGTGACGCGATTGGGAGCGGTACCTCCCACACCTGCTGTTTGCCTACAGAGAAGTCCCGCAGGCCTCGACGGGGTTCTCCCCCTTTGAGCTCCTGTATGGCAGGCGAGTCCGGGGACCCTTGGATTGATAAGAGAATCCTGGGAAGATGAGCCAAACCCCACGGAATTGTCCATCGTGGATTATGTCATGCGCTTCCGCGACAAGATGCAGACCTTGACGCAGTTGGTGCATGACAACATGACGCAGGCTCAGGCTGACCAGAAGCACTGGTACGACCAGAACGCCCGGGAGCGAACCTACCAGGTGGGTCAAAAGGTGTGGGTGCTGGTCCCCGTACCAAAGGATAAGCTTCAGGCAGCCTGGGAAGGCCCGTACGTCGTGCACCAATGGCTCAACCCAGTCACCTACGTGGTCACGCTTGACCACACTCGGGGTAGGCGCAAGGCCTTTCACGTCAACATGATGAAGGCCAATCACGAACGTGAAGCCTGCATCCTACCGGTCTGCAACCTGCCCGAGGACGGGGAGGAGGATCCCCTCCTGGACATGCTGGCCCAAGCCAAGGCCAATGGGTCCATTGAGGACATGGAGGTAAATGCCTCGCTAACCGTCTCCCAGCGGTTGCAGTTGCGGACCACTCTGGAATCCTTTCGGGCCGTGTTCACTAACCAACCCGGAAGGACCAAGTTGGCAGTCCACGAGGTGGACACCGGGAATCACGCCCCGTTACGGCGGACACCTTATCGGATCTCTGAGGAGGTGCAGCAGATTATGCGCCAGGAGATCCATGAGATGTTGCAGCTGGGGGTGATCCGACCATCCAAAAGCACGTGGGCCTCACCTGTAGTTCTCGTGCCAAAAAAGGATCGGACCACCCGGTTCTGCGTGGACTACAGGGGGCTCAACGCCATCACTACTTCTGATGCGCACCCAATGCCACGCATCGAGGATCTGCTGGAGCGGTTGCCGAATGCCAAGTACATATCCATCATGGATTTAAGCCGGGGATACTGGCAGATTCCCCTGAGCCCTGCGGCGCAGGAGAAATCTGCCTTTATCACCCCTTTTGGACTGTACGAGTCCACGGTCATGCCTTTCGGCATGAAGAATGCCCCTGCCACTTTTCAGCGGATGGTCAACCACCTGCTTCAGGGACTGGAGGAGTATGCTGTGGCGTACCTGGACGACATTGCCATCTTCAGTTCCACCTGGGAGGAACACCTTCAGCATTTCCAGGAGGTGCTCAAGCGTATTCACCAGGCAGGTCTGACCATCAAGCCGGGAAAATGCCAGATGGGCATGAGTGAGGTTCACTACCTGGGGCACCGGGTAGGCGGGGGTTCCATGAGTCCAGAGCCCGAGAAAGTGGACGCGATCGTGTCCTGGCCCACCCCCAGGACCAAAAAGCAGGTGAAGTCCTTCCTGGGCACTGCAGGGTACTATAGGCGTTACGTACCGAACTATAGCGCCATTGCAAAACCCTTGACGGACCTCACCAAGGGCGGTCTACCCCAAACAGTCAGCTGGACAGATGGCTGTGAGGCGGCATTCCGAGCTTTGAAAACAGCCCTGTGCAGCTCTCGTGTTTTAAAAACCGTGGACAGCAGTCGGCCATTCCTGGTACAGACTGACGCCAGCGAATTTGGCCTCGGTGCTGTACTCAGCCAGGTTGATTCGGGGAACCAGGAGCACCCCGTGTTGTACCTGAGCCGGAAACTTCTGCCGAGGGAAGTGGCATACTCCACCATTGAGAAGGAGTGCCTGGCCATGGTCTGGGCACTGCAACGTTTGCAGCCCTACCTGTACGGGCGCACCCTCAAGGTGGTCACCGACCACAACCCTCTGAGCTGGCTGCACACAGTGTCCGGAACCAATGGTAGGTTGCTACGCTGGAGCCTTGCCCTACAGCAGTATGATTTTTCCGTACAACACAAGAAAGGCAGCGATTATGTGAATGCTGATGGGTTGTCACGATGTGGCGAACCCGCTGAGGTGCGCATGGTGGATTACAGACAGGTCATGCCTCCGTAGCGCCCTCTATGGGGGGGAGGTGTGATGACATCTACTACATTTAGCAGCCTGTGTATAGCTGAGCTTTCCTTCCCCCAGCCTGCACTCAGGCTTAGTGTAATCTGAGCTGCCAGCACTGGAGTTTCTCTCCTCACCGCAGGGGTCTGCATTGTCTGCCCATGTGCTTTTCCTCTCATAGACAATAATGGGAATTCATTCATTCGGACGCAATGCAATGTGGGAGTATAATAAAAACACGAAAGTTACTGTTTTAAAACCTGTGTCCATCGGGCGTCGTTCCCGTGGTACTGGTGAACCCGTAACTCCAACAGAACCCGAGAAATGGAATTCTCGGATGCACCATGAACTATCTCACCCAAGTTTGGACTCATTTGAACCGTCATTTCAAAGTAAGATCATTGATAGGTCTTCCATTATTCTGCTAGAGTCCCCCGCTGAGTCATGGTCCTTATGACTTTCCAGAGCTTCAAACCATAACTTCTATCCCTGGGAGGTGGCCAGAAAACCATCCCCTTTTGTGAGGTCACCAGCCCACATGTATAAGTCTAGCAGCTAGGCCCCCCTGCTCATTCCAAGCTGTGATGACGTGACTAACAGATCTGCAAATGAACTATGACGTGTGGCTCCTCCCCCAGCCTGTCTTGTCTGTAACTACATAAGTACCATGTAAGTGATTTTCACCTTTAATCCTGTTTTATTTCTAACTTTATTGTACATAACTGTATTGCCTCAGCTTGTTACCTTTTTTTTTTAAACTATAAGCACTGCCTGCATTTTAAGGAATAAACCTATAAAATTATTAGTTTGTTTCTCCTGCTCTATAAACGAATTTGCACGTGCCTGAAGTTCTACGCTACTGTTTTGGGGTTGCTACGGACCCTCTTGATAAATTGTTCATTAAGTAAATCGTAGCTGGTGGCAGCTAAAAGAAGGGGTGTAAAGTGTTAACCTATTGGGTGGCGTTGGCAGTGACGGAGCGGGTTTTATAAGTGTATTGCCTGGCTGCGGCCCGGAGTAATTATAATTCCCTCACTGCAGCGTGCCCAATAGCCAGCACACATCCAAGTGGCCCGTCTGGCAACTAATTATCCTAGGTGCAGTTCCCTGACTGACCTGAGGGTAAGGGGGGGCGCCAGAGAGCTGCAAGTTCCTAAGTGAAAGTGGGATAATTATAAATCCCTGCAGATTATTGGGTCGGACGGCAGCAGCCGTCGTGTGTGTGCGCATTTTCGTCACATTTGCGGCACAGAGGGATCACACGCAGTGATACCCCGGGCTACCGTGTGGCGGACCGTGTGCACCGTTCATCACAAGGACACTAAGAATAGGCGGTGATGAGAGAGGAGATGAAGAAGAGAGGGTTAGTGTTAAGGGTCTGCGGAACGCAGCTAATAGATATTAAGGAGAGGTGCGTTCGCAGCCCGGGGTCCACCGTGCAGGCAGAGCCTGCTGCTAGTAAGATGGCGTGAGTAGCGAACTCTGTTATCCCGCAGAGTCGCTAAAATAAATGCCGTAGCGCGCTGTGGCAGTTAGTGTGAACTCTGTTAATCCACAGAGCCGCTAGCGGGAATGCCACAGCGCTAGATGGCGATAAGTGTGAACTCACTTAGCTTCAGTGAGCCGCAAAGTAAAACACTAGGGCACTGAACCAGCGTTATAAAGCGAACCCCGTTGCGTCACAAAGTCGCTGAGTAACCCTACTGGGTCCAGGTACACGGTTAACTGCTGTGCGGATAGCAGTCCATGATCATGCAGTCAGAACACAAGCAGTAATCTCCTCATCGGAGTAGCCGGTATTCTAATGGCGTTTTCAGCCAAGCCCTGAACACGTGCATACAATCTCCTCACCGGAGTAGCCGGTATTCTAATTGCGTTTTCAGCTGTGATGATACTGAAGCTTCATTTCTGGTGCTGTTTCCAGAACTCTCCCCCATAGTACTACAACCCCCCACCGTTTGCAAGCACAGGGCAAACTACCCCTCCCTCCTTTTCTCTGCAGCTCACGCTTCCCTTCCCCCCCTGTCAGCCTGCACTCAGGCAGTGTAATGTGAGCTGCAAGTGCTGGAAGTTTTCCCGCTTCACCGCAGGGGTCCTGCATTGTCCGAACACGTGCTTTCTTCCTATAGCAGCCATGTTGGAGTAATTCATTCTTTTTTGGAATAACACGGTGGGAGCATTCGCTAGAAACACGAAAGTTACTGTGTTGAACCATGCGCCGATGGGCATCGTTCCCGTGGTACTGGTAAACCCGTAACTCCAACAGAACCCGAGAAATGGAATTCTCGGGTGCCCCATGAACTAGCCCACCCAAGTGTGGGCTCATTGGAACCGTCATTTCAAAGCAAGACCATTGATAGGTCTGCCATTATTCTGCTAGGTTCACAGAACGAGTTATGAACCTTATGATATTGCAGAGCTCAGACCATAGCTTGCAGCCAGAGGAGGTGGCCAGAGGACCAGCCTTTTTTGTGAGGTCAGAAGCTGACATGCATAAGTCTTACAGTGAAGTTCAGTGAGGATTCTTTTCGGCTGGGATGTGCTGAGTAAGAGATCTCCCAATGAACTATGACGTGTGGCTCCTTCCCCCAGCCTGGCTTGCCGGTATATGATCTAACAACCATGTGAGTTATCTTTCATTCTTAATCCCATTTTATTTTATAACTGCATCTGTATATAACGATATTGTCTCAGTTTGTTACATCTTTTTATATTATATAAGCACTGCCTGATTTTTGTAAGGAATAAACCTATAAATTTATTAGTTTGTTTCTCCTGCTCTATAAACTAATCTGCACGTGCCTGAAGCACACGCTACTGTTTTGGGGTTGCTACGGACCCTCTTGATAAATTGTTCATCAAAAGCCGTAGCTGGTGGCAGCTAAAAGAAAGGGGTGTAAAGTGTTAATCTATTGGGTGACGCTGGCAGTGACGCAGCGGGGTTTATAAGGGTACTGCCTGGCTGCAGCCAGGAGTAATTATAATTCCCTCACTGCAGCGTGCCCAATAGCCAGCACACATCCAAGTGACCCGTCTGGCGACTAATTATCCTAGGTGCAGTTCCCTGACTGACCTGAGGCTAAGGAGGGCGCCAGAGAGCTGCAAGTTCCTAAGTGGAAGTGGGATAGTTATAAATCCCTGCAGTTTACTGGGTCGGACGGCAGCAGCCGTCGTGTGTGTGCACGTTCCATCACATGTGGTGGCAGCGGTGGGATCACAAGCCGTGACCCCCGGGCTACCGTGTGGCGGACTGTGTGCCCGTTCATCACATATTGGTGGCAGCGGTGGGATCACAAGCCGTGACCCCCGGGCTACCGTGTGGCAGACCGCGGCACCGTTCATCACATATTGGTGGCAGCAGTGGGATCACGAGCCGTGACCCCCGGGCTACCGTGTGGCGGACCGCGGCACCGTTCATCACATATTGGTGGCAGCGGTGGGATCACAAGCCGTGACCCCCGGGCTACCGTGTGGCGGACTGTGTGCCCGTTCATCACATATTGGTGGCAGAGCGGTGGGATTATAGAGCATTAGTGATCTGGTTTGAGCAATCATTCCATCCACTAAAAAACTTGCACGGTTCTTCAGCGACCCTGCAACTAAAGTTTTGGAGAACAGACTCAGTGTTTATTAGTCCTGAGACAATTGTGTGTACTTGCGGTTACCCCTCCCTTCTCTTTGTTTTTCTATCCTATCTTTTATTTGGCAACCATGGCTACCATAGGAGCAAGTTGGTTCGAAAAGCAGAGCAAGGACACCCTTGTGGGAATCTGCAAGTACCACGGCCTTGTCCACACGAACCGAACCAAAGGCCAACTGGTCCAGGCCCTGAAGGAGCTGGGCGAGCATCGGAGCGTGGCGGGCGCAGGAGCCGGCCCAAGCCAAGGTGGTGCCGCAGGAACAGAGGCCCAACCCCTGACTGCTTACACCCAGAGAGAGGTGGACCCTTACCTGCAGGCGGCCCTGGAGGGACTCACCTCTGACAACTGGGAAGAACGCCTGAGGCTGATCCAGCAAGCTCAAGAGAGAGCCGACCAGCGAGAGGCCAAACAGCGAGAGGCTGAGAGAGCCGAGCGGGAGGCTGAGAGAGCCGAGCGGGAGGCTGAGAGAGCCCGAGCCGAGCGGGAAGCCCAAGCGCAGAGAGCCCATGAGCTGGAGATGGTTCAGCGAGGGGCAATTCCCTCCACAGCCCAGAGCAGTGTGCCCAGCAGCACTCAGAGTCCCAAGCCCCGGCCGGAGCACTTTCCCGTGCTGGAAAGGGACGGAGACTTGGACACTTTTCTGCGGGCCTTTGAGAAAGTCTGCAGACAGTACCGGCTGCCTGCCGACCAATGGGCCAGGTACTTGACCCCCGGGCTAAAGGGCAAAGCTTTGGAGGCGTTCGCTTGCCTCGCGCCAGATCAAGACAGTGACTATGAGGCCATCAAGCAGGCCCTGATTGCCAAGTACCAGCTAACCCCTGAGGTATACCGAAAGAAGTTCCGGAACCTCCAACGTGGCCCACACGACAGTTATAGCGATGTGGTGCAAGGACTCCGGAACCACTTTGACCAGTGGATCCATGGACTGTCAGTTGACACCTATGAGGAGCTGAAAGACCTGATGATCAAAGACCAGTTCCTGCATCTGTGCCCAGCTGAGGTCCGACAGTTCATCCTGGACCGAGAACCAGAGGACGCGGTCACAACAGCCCGGATCGCCGACAGCTATGAGGCCAACCGGAAACCCGAGGTGCGGAAGGCCGTCACCACCCGTTGGGGAGGGGGTAAGCCTGCAACCAACCCCAGTGCCCCTGCCCGTCGTCCCTCTGGAGGCACTATCCCCTTTGCCAGTGCCAGGCCTACATCAAACCCCCGCCAGTGTTTCTCCTGTAAAAGGACTGGTCACATCAGCGCCACCTGTCCAGAGAGGCAGAAGAACCCCCCAGCCAAGGCCTCCGGGCACAACGTCTCTGTTCTTTTGGTGGGTGGTGTGGTGGGGAGGGTTGATGACAACGTGCAGCCCGTCCGCGTGGGGGCCCGTCTTGCTACAGGCCTCAAGGACACCGGGGCTGAACGAACCCTCATCCGACCCGAACTGGCGGCCCCTGAAGAGTTGATTCCGGGGAAAACCTTAACTGTCACAGGGATTGGGGGTGTCCACTACCCTTGCCGATAGCCCGAGTTTTCATTGACTGGGGTACCGGGAGCGGGGTGAAGGAAGTGGGGGTGTCCGAAAACCTGCCCACTGATGTTTTATTGGGGACTGATCTGGGGAGGATGGTGGCGTACTATGTCCCTGACACCCCTTCCCAATCTGATGATAAGGTTAACGTTAACCATGATGTTGATGTTGATGATGATGAGAAACTGATTGTGTTACCTGCTAATGCTTTGCGAAGTGATGATGCAACTGGTAACCTTTCTTTCCCTAGGACTGATGTTGATAGTGATGTATCTGTGCCATCTGAATCTGTTAACCCTTTCTCTGAAGTGGTAGATGTGTCCACAGGTACAGGAGCGTTCAGTCCCGTCGCTCTGCGGAGTGAGACGGCTGAGGAACCCCTAGCAGGAGCAAGCGACAGTGCTCAAGGAAATGGGGAGGTGCATGGGAACCGGGAGGAAGGTGACGCCATGACACTGACCAGTGCCACCGAGGAAGGTAACTGGCCCATAAGTAGCACTGCTCCTGAAGTGTTGGGGGTGGATGGGGAGGTAGAGCCCATAGCAGCGCAGGCTGATGGGTCTATAGAAATCCCCGGGGAGACTGCATATGTAGCTGCTGTCACCCGCAGTCAGAGTGCCCGGATCGCAGGTAGCGCCCTGCCATCTGGACCCTCCTCCGCTACAGGAGAGACTGAACCAGAGGTGGACCCAGAGCCGGTCCCAGAGGGTCCCAGTGAGGAAGGAACCCTGACGTCACTTCTGGCTGCCTCCAGCCAGGAGTTCCAGGCCGCTCTGCACTCAGATGCGAGCCTGGGGAACTTGAGGCACCTCGCCGAGACGCCCACCTCCGTGACTGATAAGGAGAGGGTGTTCTGGGAACGAGGAAGGTTGTACCGGGAGACAGTACCCGGAGATTCCCAAAAGGAGTGGTTGAGGGGGAAACAGCTGGTCGTCCCGCACCAGTTCCGAGGTGAGTTGTTGAGGATTGCCCATGAGATTCCACTTGCTGGACACTTGGGGATTAGCAAAACTAAGGCACGGCTGTCTCAACACTTCTATTGGCCCAAGATGGGGACAGATGTGACTAACTACTGCCGCTCCTGTATCACCTGTCAAAGAGTGGGGAAGGCGGGGCCTGCTCTTAAGGCTCCCTGATCCCGTTGCCAGTGATAGAGGAGCCTTTCCAGAGGATCGCGGTGGACATTGTAGGCCCGCTGGCCGTCCCCAGCAGCTCTGGAAAGCAATACATCCTGACTGTGGTAGACTACGCTACCCGGTACCCGGAGGCAGTAGCTCTGTCCTCAACTAGGGCAGATAAGGTGGCAGATGCACTGGTGACCATCTTTTCACGGGTAGGATTTCCCAGGGAGATGCTTACCGATCAAGGGACCCAATTTATGTCTCGCCTAATGAAGGCTCTCTGCAGCAAAATGCAGGTGACGCGTATGGTATCGAGTGCGTATCACCCACAGACCAATGGTTTGTGTGAGCGCTTTAACGGTACCCTCAAACAGATGCTCCGCATGCTGGTTGAGACCCAGGGACGCGATTGGGAGCGGTACCTCCCACACCTGCTATTTGCCTACAGAGAAGTCCCGCAGGCCTCGACGGGGTTCTCCCCTTCGAGCTCCTGTATGGTAGGCGAGTCCGGGGACCCCTTGGGTTGATAAGAGAATCCTGGGAAGATGAGCCAAACCCCACGGAAGTGTCCATCGTGGATTATGTCATGCGCTTCCGCGACAAGATGCAGACCTTGACGCAGTTGGTGCATGACAACGTGACGCAGGCTCAGGCTGACCAGAAGCACTGGTACGACCAGAACGCCCGGGAGCGGACCTACCAGGTGGGTCAAAAGGTGTGGGTGCTGGTCCCCGTACCAAAGGATAAGCTTCAGGCAGCCTGGGAAGGCCCGTACGTCGTGCACCAACAGCTCAACCCAGCCACCTACGTGGTCACGCTTGACCACACTCGGGGTAGGCGCAAGGCCTTTCACGTCAACATGATGAAGGCCCATCACGAACGTGAAGCTTGCGTCCTACCGGTCTGCAATCTGCCCGAGGACGGGGAAGAGGATCCCCTCCTAGACATGCTGGCCCAAGCTAATGCCAATGGGTCCATTGAGGACATGGAGGTAAATGCCTCGCTAACCGTCTCCCAGCGGTTGCAGTTGCTGACCACTCTGGAACCCTTCCGGGCCGAGTTCACGAACCGACCCGGAAGGACCGAGTTGGCAGTCCATGAGGTGGACACCGGGAATCACGCCCCGTTACGGCGGACACCTTATCGGATCTCTGAGGAAGTGCAGCAGATTATGCGCCAGGAGATCCATGAGATGTTGCAGCTGGGGGTGATCCGGCCGTCCAAAAGCGCGTGGGCCTCACCTGTAGTTCTCGTGCCAAAAAAGGATCGGACCACCCGGTTCTGCGTGGACTACAGGGGGCTCAACGCCATCACTACCTCTGATGCGCACCGAATGCCACGCATCGAGGATCTGCTGGAGCGGTTGGCGAATGCCAAGTACATATCCATCATGGATTTGAGCCGGGGATACTGGCAGATTCCCCTGAGCCCTGCGGCGCAGGAGAAATCTGCCTTTATCACCCCTTTTGGACTGTACGAGTCCACGGTCATGCCTTTCGGCATGAAGAATGCCCCTGCCACTTTTCAGCGGATGGTCAACCACCTGCTTCAGGGACTGGAGGAGTACGCTGTGGCGTACCTGGACGACATTGCCGTCTTCAGTTCCACCTGGGAGGAACACCTTCAGCATCTCCAGGAGGTGCTCAAGCGTATTCACCAGGCAGGTCTGACCATCAAGCCGGGAAAATGCCAGATGGGCATGAGGGAGGTCCACTACCTGGGGCACCGGGTAGGTGGGGGTTCCATGAGTCCAGAGCCCGAGAAAGTGGACGCGATCGTGTCCTGGCCCACCCCAGGACCAAAAAGCAGGTGAAGTCCTTCCTGGGCACTGCAGGGTACTATAGGCGTTTCGTACCGAACTATAGCGCCATTGCAAAACCCTTGATGGACCTCACCAAGGGCGGTCTACCCCAAACAGTCAACTGGACAGATGGCTGTGAGGCGGCATTCCGATCTTTGAAAACAGCCCTGTGCAGCTCTCCAGTGTTGAAAGCCGTCGACAGCAGTCGGCCATTCCTGGTACAGACTGACGCCAGCGAATTTGGCCTCGGTGCTGTACTCAGCCAGGTTGATTCGGGGAACCAGGAGCACCCGTGTTGTACCTGAGCCGGAAACTTCTGCCAAGGGAAGTGGCATACTCCACCATCGAGAAGGAGTGCCTGGCCATGGTCTGGGCACTGCAACGTTTGCAGCCCTACCTGTACGGGCGCACCTTCAAGGTGGTCACCGACCACAACCCTCTGAGCTGGCTGCACACAGTGTCCGGAACCAATGGTAGGTTGCTACGCTGGAGCCTTGCCCTGCAGCAGTATGATTTTGCCGTACAACACAAGAAAGGCAGTGATCATGGGAATGCTGATGGGTTATCACGACGTGGCGAACCCGCTGAGGTGCGCATGTCGGATTACCGAGAGGTCATGCCTCCGTAGCGCCCTCTAAAGTGGGGAGGTGTGATGATACTGGAGCTTAATTTCTGGTGCTGTTTCCAGAACTCTCCCCCATAGTACTACAACCCCCACCGTTTGCAAGCACAGGGCAAACTACCCCTCCCTCCTTTTCTCTGCAGCTCACGCTTCCCTTCCCCCCTGTCAGCCTGCACTCAGGCAGTGTAATGTGAGCTGCAAGTGCTGGAAGTTTTCCCGCTTCACCGCAGGGGTCCTGCATTGTCCGAACACGTGCTTTCTTCCTATAGCAGCCATGTTGGAGTAATTCATTCTTTTTTGGAATAACACGGTGGGAGCATTCGCTAGAAACACGAAAGTTACTGTGTTGAACCATGCGCCGATGGGCATCGTTCCCGTGGTACTGGTAAACCCGTAACTCCAACAGAACCCGAGAAATGGAATTCTCGGGTGCCCCATGAACTAGCCCACCCAAGTGTGGGCTCATTGGAACCGTCATTTCAAAGCAAGACCATTGATAGGTCTGCCATTATTCTGCTAGGTTCACAGAACGAGTTATGAACCTTATGATATTGCAGAGCTCAGACCATAGCTTGCAGCCAGAGGAGGTGGCCAGAGGACCAGCCTTTTTTGTGAGGTCAGAAGCTGACATGCATAAGTCTTACAGTGAAGTTCAGTGAGGATTCTTTTCGGCTGGGATGTGCTGAGTAAGAGATCTCCCAATGAACTATGACGTGTGGCTCCTTCCCCCAGCCTGGCTGCCTGTAATGATCTAACAACCATGTGAGTTATCTTTCATTCTTAATCCCATTTTATTTTATAACTGCATCTGTATATAACGATATTGTCTCAGTTTGTTACATCTTTTTATATTATATAAGCACTGCCTGATTTTTGTAAGGAATAAACCTATAAATTTATTAGTTTGTTTCTCCTGCTCTATAAACGAATCTGCACGTGCCTGAAGCACACGCTACTGTTTTGGGGTTGCTACGGACCCTCTTGATAAATTGTTCATCAAAAGCCGTAGCTGGTGGCAGCTAAAAGAAAGGGGTGTAAAGTGTTAATCTATTGGGTGACGCTGGCAGTGACGCAGCGGGGTTTATAAGGGTACTGCCTGGCTGCAGCCAGGAGTAATTATAATTCCCTCACTGCAGCGTGCTCAATAGCCAGCACACATCCAAGTGACCCGTCTGGCGACTAATTATCCTAGGTGCAGTTCCCTGACTGACCTGAGGCTAAGGGGGGCGCCAGAGAGCTGCAAGTTCCTAAGTGGAAGTGGGATAGTTATAAATCCCTGCAGTTTACTGGGTCGGACGGCAGCAGCCGTTGTGTGTGTGCACGTTCCATCACATGTGGTGGCAGCGGTGGGATCACAAGCCGTGACCCCCGGGCTACCGTGTGGCGGACTGTGTGCCCGTTCATCACATATTGGTGGCAGCGGTGGGATCACAAGCCGTGACCCCGGGCTACCGTGTGGCGGACCGCGGCACCGTTCATCACATATTGGTGGCAGCAGTGGGATCACGAGCCGTGACCCCCGGGCTACCGTGTGGCGGACCGCGGCACCGTTCATCACATCAGCCGAGCCCTGAACACGTGCATACAATCTCCTCACCGGAGGTGCCGGTATTCTAGGAGCTTATTTCAGCCAGACCTAACCACATGCATACATGACCACACTGGCGCAAGCACGTAACAGATTTGATACTAGCGCATGGCGGCCCAGCCATGCCACCCTTTTATAGTAGCAACTGCAGGACCTACCAGAAAAGGACCAATGCGAAACCATTCCAGAACACATGTAGTTTCAGGACCTTCCTGGCGGACCAATGGGAGTCGCTGCTGTAACCGAGCATGTGATCCCTGATCTCCAATGAGAGATCTTACCCTGGGCATGCTCAGATGGAGAAAGCAGGGACTTCGTTCCCGAACTGCCTGCTCCAGCACTGGTTATAATAGAGGAACCAGGAAAGACCGCAACAAGCCTCTGCACAGTATTAAACTGGGCGAGACTCTGGGACCGACGTCTCTGCTGAGCAGCCTCCACTGCGGCCGGAGATGGATGGGGGACCGCAGCGGGACTGGCTCGAGATTCCCCATGTGCAGCAGCGGGAACTCGATCCCTAACAGTGAGGGAGTGGCAGGAGGAGATGAAGACTTAGTAGATAAAAGTGTACAATACAGAAATGTTGTTATGGTGCAAAAGAATGGAGTGGAAAGGGGGAGATCTGGAGGACAAAAACTTCTCGGGGAGATATGGCTGATGAGTTGGGGTCTTCTATGTTACTGTTGTCTTCACCATCTGCAGCTGAGATACATTGTGTGTGACCAGGGGATGAACTGTTATGGGGGTGCATGTTGGGGGCACACTGCTATGCAGGATCACATATGGGTGCAGGGGAGACCCCGTAATGTGGGTGTCTGGTGGTCTCCGCGGTAATATTAGGGCTGTGATCTGGGAGCTTGGCGTTGATCTGTAGTTTTTGGCATTGAGGTTTGTGTACAGGAACAGACACATCAGTGAGGGGAGGGCGAGCCCCAGGAAATTAGGAGGGGAGATGAGAAATGAAAGTGAGAGCAGACACGTGTGCTGGAGACAGAGGCCATCATCAGCCAGAGAGGAGACCACCAGAGAGCGAAGGTAAGAGACCCACTACAAGTGGCCGAAGGATGTCACCTGAGGAAGAGGTCACAGCCATCAGTGACTCCTGTACATTATATATTACACTCCTGTATATTATATATTACACTCCTGTAATTATATATTACACTCCTGTACATTATATATTACACTCCTGTAATTATATATTACACTCCTGTAATTATATATTACACTCCTGTAATTATATATTACACTCCTGTATTTATATATTACACTCCTGTACATTATATATTACACTCCTGTATTTATATATTACACTCCTGTACATTATATATTACACTCCTGTATTTATATATTACACTCCTGTACATTATATATTACACTCCTGTACATTATATATTACACTCCTGTATATTATATATTACACTCCTGTATTTATATATTACACTCCTGTACATTATATATTACACCTCCTGTACATTATATATTACACTCCTGTATATTATATATTACACTCCTGTACATTATATATTACACTCCTGTATATTATATATTACACTCCTGTATATTATATATTACACTCCTGTAATTATATATTACACTCCTGTAATTATATATTACACTCCTGTACATTATATATTACACTCCTGTATATTATATATTACACTCCTGTAATTATATATTACACTCCTGTATGATTATATATTACACTCCTGTACATTATATATTACACTCCTGTAATTATATATTACACTCCTGTATATTATATATTACACTCCTGTAATTATATATTACACTCCTGTAATTATATATTACACTCCTGTAATTATATATTACACTCCTGTATGTTATATATTACACTCCTGTACATTATATATTACACTCCTGTACTTATATATTACACTCCTGTATATTATATATTACACTCCTGTATATTATATATTACACTCCTGTACATTATATATTACACTCCTGTATATTATATATTACACTCCTGTATCATTATATATTACACTCCTGTATATTATATATTACACTCCTGTAATTATATATTACACTCCTGTACATTATATATTACACTCCTGTATGTTATATATTACACTCCTGTATATTATATATTACACTCCTGTTATATTTACACTCTGTAATTATATTACACTCCTGTACATTATATATTACACTCCTGTATATTATATATTACACTCCTGTACATTATATATTACACTCCTGTACATTATATATTACACTCCTGTATATTATATATTACACTCCTGTACATTATATATTACACTCCTGTACATTATATATTACACTCCTGTATATTATATATTACACTCCTGTACATTATATATTACACTCCTGTATATTATATATTACACTCCTGTACATTATATATTACACTCCTGTAATTTTATTCTACTGTACATTATATATTACACTCCTGTAGTTATATATTACACTCCTGTACGTTATATATTACACTCCTGTAATTATATATTACACTCCTGTAATTTATATATTACACTCCTGTACTTATATATTACACTCCTGTACATTATATATTACACTCCTGTATATTATATATTACACTCCTGTACATTATATATTACACTCCTGTACATTATATATTACACTCCTGTATATTATATATTACACTCCTGTATATTATATATTACACTCCTGTAGATTATATATTACACTCCTGTAATTATATATTACA